>WNWK01002379.1:38274-134349 GCA_009830355.1 Cherax destructor
AAGGACTTCAGGTAACAAGTCCCTCTCTGGGGTTACTTCCTTCTTGGTCTTTTAATGCCACTAGGACCAGCTTGAGAGTCACTAGACCCCTGCCTGGTGAAGTAACTGTCCACAGTCCTCTGTTTCTGGCGACTCTTCAACACTTTTCTAAAGTACAACATGGCTCTGTCACTGAAGTGGTTGCACAGAAGGCTCATTTCAGCTTGCTCAGGGTGGTATCTTTCAACAAATGTCTGCAACCCGTTCCACTTTGTACACATCTCCTTAAGCACTGAAGAAGGCACCTCCTTATTTCTCTCTCTCCTCCTTTGAAGCAATAACCTCAGCTGTGGTCTGTTGCTGTTCCAGATGAAGCTCTTGCAGCTCTTCAGTTGTTAGCTCTACCCTGTGCTCCTCCACCAACTCTTCCGCATCCTCACCACTCACCTCCAACCCCAGGCTGTTCCCCAATTCCACAATATCTTCCAAAACATGTTCCACAACAGGCACAGGGTCGTCAGGGTCAGGGTCAGCCTCAAATCTTTCAAAATCCCTCTCTTGGACACAATCCGGCCACAGTGGTCTCCAAGCAGAGTTCAGAGTCCTGGAAGTCACTTCCTCCCAAGCCTTACCTATAAGGCCTATGTAATGCAAGATATTGAGGTGTTCTTTCCAGAACTCTCTTAGGGTCAATTCAGAGTCATTGGTCATATTAAAGCACCTCTGAAACAGTGCTTTGGTGTACAGTTTCTTGAAGTTGGAAATGACCTGCTGGTCCATGGGCTGGATGAGAGTGGTGTTAGGAGGCAAGAACTTCACTCTGATGAAATTTAAGTTGTCAGCCAACAACTCTTCCAAGTTGTGAGGATGAGCAGGAGCATTGTCCAGTACCAGGAGGCACTTGAGTGGCAATTTCTTTTCCAGGAGGTATTTCTTCACACTAGGGCCAAACACTCCAGTCAACCATTCCTTGAAAAAGTCCTTAGTGACCCATGCATTAGTGTTAGCCTTCCAATGCACACACAAATTATTCCTGTTAACATTGTGTTTCTTGAAGGCTCTGGGATTTTCTGTGTGATACACCAGTAAAGGCTTCACTTTAACCCTTAAACTGTCCACACGTAGATATACGTTCACTCGCGTAGCTGACCGAATATTTTGAAAAAAATTAAAATGAAGAGCACATTTTTAAAAACAGGATAGGCTAAAAAAAAATTTGGGCCAGTACTTACCAAGATATAAACCCGCCAATTTGGTACTGGATGCTCACCTGACAGGAACATCAAGTCCTGCCACTTGCAGAAGTAATGCCAATATACTTTTTTCTATTTTTTATTTTAATTTATATAATTTTTATGTTCTGATAATTACAATTTACAATAGTTCTTGTGATTTCATAGCCAATCTTTGTTCTAACACTAATATTATGTACTGAAATAGTACTCAAATAGTCACAATCACACCAACAGGTGAACAGTTTCACCTTCCTTGGTCATTTACTATTGTCTATAAATATATACAAAGTATTTATAGGTCCCAGCAATGTTTTAGACATCCTGGAGTATATATGAAACTCCTTGAAGAATGGTGTGTTGACAAGTGTCAGATAACTCTTGACAGCCCAGTGACATTTGATAAATGTCAGCAGTGCTGGAGGGAACCCTCCCTTTTTCAATATCTGTCTGTCTGTCTATCTATCTGTGTTTGTCTATCTGTCTTTATATGTCTGTCTGTCTGTCTGTCTATCTGTCTGTCTATCTGTCTGTCTATCTGTCTGTCTATCTATCTGTCTGTTTGTTTGTCTAGCTCTGCTTATGTCTGTCTAACTCTGCTTATCTGTTTGCCTGTGTATGTCTTTCCGTCTGCTTGTCTCAGTCTCAGAGTGCGTCTCGTAAGCCAACAGGTATTATACATGATCCAGAAGTGACGATGTGTATTACTTGCCAGTCATGCTTATTATGTCTTATATCTACAAACATTGTATAGCACTTTGCCTGGAATTTTTGTGTTATCCTAGGTAATTTACACTATGTATAATAACTGTACTTATGTGTACATGTGAGAGAGAGACAGAGATATAGGACATATAGATATAGACAGACAAAGATATAGACAGACAAAGATATAGACAGACAAAGATATAGACAGACAAAGATATAGACAAAGATATAGACAGATATAGACAGATAGCTTAAATACTCACCTTTACTCATTGTATACTATCTACAAAAATTCTTACAATCTAGTTTTAAGTTAATTTTAAGTCTGCCCAAAATGCCCTGCATACTAGGGGCTTTTGGCATGTACACCTCATGTAATCTCATGTAATCTCAATAACCAAATGTAATTCTTTGTATCATGTCCAAATAAACATTATTATTATTTTTATTATTATTATTATTATTATTATTATTATTATTATTATTATTATATAGACAGACAAAGATATGGACAGATAGAGATATAGACAGATAGAGTTATAGACAGATAGAGAGACAGCCAGAGACAGCCAAAGCCAGCCAGCCTGCCGAATACATAAGAACATAAGAAAGAAGGAACACTGCAGCAGGCCTACTGGCCCATGCAAGGCAGGTCCATGTCACCCCAACTTAGACCAATGACCCACCTAGTCAGGTCACATCCTCTGAAGGAAGGAGCATGGCATCAGACCTAGTAGCACAAGCTAGTCAGGTCCAACTCACACCCACCCACAGCCACTCATGTATTTATCTAACCTATTTTTAATTTACTCTTATAAGGGGAGTGTTAATGTGACATAACATCATTGAATCCCTGGTGCGTGCCACACTATTTGCTCTAGCTGGCACTAAATCGAACTGGTGCTCCCACAAGGTACTAAGTGGTCCCAGATTTTTTTAATACTGCGCACACTGAGGGCGCAGACCAATTCTCTCATGTCTAGGCGACTCAGGCCTATCGCACTAAATTTGAAGGAATGAAAAATAAAACGTAGCTCTACGTTCGGTCAGCTATGCACATGAACCTATATCTACATGTGGACAGTTTAATAGTTAACATCACCACTGGCATTGGCACACATGAGAGTTAGTCTGTCTTTCATAGGCTTGTGTCCTGGCAGTGCCTTTTCCTTCTGAGTAATGAAGGTCCAGTTGGGCATTTTCTTCCAAAACAGGCCTGTTTCATCACAATTAAACACTTGTTGGAGAGGAATTCTTCAGCCTCTACGAACCCCTTAAATTCACTCACAAACTTTTCAGCTGCACATTTGTCTGTTTATTGTTTATCCATACCATCAACAACTTCTCAACCTCCTCCACTGTTTTCGATCTATTTTTCGTTAACATATCAACCCCTTTTGTAACATTAGCTTCCTTGATCTCATTTCTCTTTGCCAGGATAGAGCTGATACTAGATTTGTTTTTGTTGTACATCCTGGCAAGCTCACTCACACGTACGCCACTCTCATATTTTTCAACAATCTCTTTCTTCAGTTCGATGGTGGTCCTCTCTTTACCACAGGGGTGCCACTAGGAAGCTTCTTTGGACCCATGGTGACTTATTTCACAGTTACAATCACTGAACCAGCAATAAACACAACAAAAGTATTGTGAATGTTTGAAAGAGCACGCTGGGTAATGTTCTCTCAAGTGTAAACAACGCTTGACTAGCATCCTGTCTGCCTCACCATGCTTGCGTGGGGCAGGCGGACAGGTCTGGTACAGTTCGCTACACGAGTAAATGTTCACTACACAAGAAAAATATTTTGCGAAAAAAGCTTCCGTTACACGATTTTTTCGTTATATGGAACTATCGTTAGTTGGGGTTCCACTGTATAGATCGCTGTTTTAATCGAAAATTACGGTCTCCTTTTTTTCTCTCGTTATGCACTATGTGCTGCAGGATTTGTTTTATGTGGTTCACACTTACTACATAGATGTATTCTCTCATATCTAAGCCCAAATTTACCACTCACAGCTTATCTGAGTGAGCTGAGCTCATAACGTAGAACTATGGTATGGACCCTCAACTCAAAGCCGTAGAACTACAGCACAGACCCTGAAAGGGTTACCTTAAGATTAATAAGGCAATAACAGTAAATATGGTCATTAGATGAATTACAGTGAATACAAAAGACTTGAATATTCTGTTAAATCATGCTATATGGCTTTAACCCTTTCAGGGTCCGTGCCGTAGTTCTACGGCTTTGAGGTGAGGATCTAAACCATAGTACTATGCCAAAATTCTAGCGGCCTCAAATTTAGCACGAGAAGGCTAATAGGCCTACATCTAAGAGAATGGGTCTGCGTGGTGAGTGTGCACAATAAACAAAAAATCTAGGCACCCACATGACATTGTGGGAATGCCGCCTCAGTAAACTTTGTTCACCATGCCTCGGGCAAGGCAGCTCTCACTCCGAGGCGAATTGGGAGTCTCTTCTTCCTAACTGATAGTTCTGACTCTGATGGAAGTGGAAATGAAGAGGAATTCTATGGTTTTGATCAATTTGTGACTGAAAGCAATGATCAGGATATTGAAAATAGTGCGGAATATCCTGCTATGCTCATGCTCAACCTTCTACCTCGGGGGCTGGCACATCTCAGTCACATTCAATTGTACCTCGTCACAAGAGAAAACTAAGATTTTCGCCTGGCCAGGCCTCAGACTTGAGTAATGGTGATGATAGTGATGTGGACTTTGATTTTATTGCTCTTGATGATCATTCAAGTAGTGATACCTTATACCTTTGAAGAGTTTCAAGAGTTTATCTACTCTCTAAGCCTTGCCATGGGCCAGGCTCATCTGGTGCTTGCCTGGTCAACCAGGCTGTTGCTGCTGGAGGCCCGCTACCCCACATATCCATCACATCCTGGTTGACCTGGCACCTGAAGATACTTGTCCAGTTTCCTCTTGAAGGCTTCTACACTGGTTCCAGCCGTGTTTCGGATATCTTCTGGTAAGATGTTGAATAGTCTGGGACGCAGGATGTTAATACAGTGCTCCCGAATTGTCCCCACCACACCCCTGCTCCTCACGGGGTTTATTTTACACTTCCTCCCATATCTCTCACTCCAGTATGTTGTTATGACAGTGTTCAGATTTGGGACTAGGCCCTCAAGTACTTTCCAGGTATATATTATCATGTATCTCTCTCTCCTCCGCTCCAACGAGTACATGTTCAAGACTTGAAGGCATTCCCAATAATTTAGATGTTTCAATGGCTCAATGTGAGCCGTAAATGATCTCTGAATTTGTTCCAGCTCTGATATTTCTCCTGCTTTGAATGGGGCCATCAGCACTGAGCAATATTCTAAGTGAGGGAGCACTAGCGATTTGAAGAGTGTCACCATCGCCATTATTTCCCTTGTTTTGAAAGTTCTCAATACCCACCCCATCATCTTCTTGGCTGTTGTGACCTTTGTCTTGTTATGATCTTTAAAAGAAAGATCAGCAGACATAATTATTCCCAAGTCCTTTACGTGTTCCTTTCGTTCTATGTGGTGACCCTCTTGCATTTTGTATATAGTGTTCCTTTTGAGTTCTTCATTCTTTCCATACCTAAGCAGCTGAAACTTATTGCCATTGAACGTCTTGTTGTTCTCCACTGCCCACTGGAAAACCCTGCTTATGTCTTCCTGTAATTTTTCAGTGTCCTCTACTGTAGTGACTTTCATGCTTATTTTAGTGTTATCTGCAAATGATGATACTACTTTTTGTGTTGTGTGTGTTAGGAACTCGAAAATCCATCTGCCTACCTTCCCCGTAATGCCCATGGACCTCATTTTGTGCTCTATCACTCGATGATCGCATTTGTCAAATGCCTTTTCAAAATCTGTGTAAATCACTCATTGCTCTAATTCAGTGATCTCTTGGCTAAGACTATCTCTCCTCTGTTGCAATATATTTGTGTTTTTCAACAATTCAGTAACCCGTTTTCTTCTTCTGTACCATCTCCTACGCTCTCTATATCTGATCTTCTTTTGGGTTTCCTCAATGGTACGTGCTTCATACATACCTTGTATGCTTCTGTATTCAACTTCTCTAGGCACTGGTGGGGATTTAGGGTGCTCATGTCTGATTCCCAGGATATGTGTGATAGCTCTTGGTTTATTTTTTCCCAGTCAATTCTATGGTTATTAAAATTAAACTTACTGAACATCCCGTCTCTAACATTAGTGCTGCAGTTCCCTAACCCTGAGTTAATACTCATTTGAACTTCTATGATGTTATGATCAGAGTATATTGTTTTTGTAACTGTTATGTCTCTGATTAGTTCCTCGTTGTTTGTGAATATCAAATCCAGGGTATTTTCATTTCTAGTGGGATCAATTATCTGTTGGTTTAATGAGTACTTTTCACAAAGCCTCATTAGTTCCCTGGTATGTGCCTGTTGAGCCAGGGTGTTTCCAGGAGATATTTCTGGTATAATATTATGTTGCCTCATCTTTCATTTTACATGAGGGAGATTAAAATCTCCAAGGAGTAAAATGTTTGGGGTGGGATTTTCTAGCCTATCCAGATAACTATCTATCTTCCTTAACTGATCTGTGAATTCCTCCACAGTTGCTGATGGTGGTTTGTATTTTAGGATAATTACTAGAGTCCTATTTTCCACTTTAATGCCGAGGATTTCTACTATATCATTCGTAGCGTTCAACACTTCTGTGCAACAGAGAGTATCTTTTACATAGAGTCCTACTCCCTGTGACCTATTAATTCTATCAAATCTATACATGTTATAGTTTTCTATCTTAATCTCTCCGTCCAAAACATCCCTTGTATGTGTTTCTGTAAATGCTCCAAACATGGCATTTGCTTCTGATAGGAGTCCACTAACATAACTAACTTTGTCATTTTTATTTGATTTCAGACCCTGAATATTTGCAAATATGAAGTAGGAGTTACCATTTGGGATGTTTGGTCTTTCTTTGTGTTTGGTTAGTACCACTGGTGATGTCCTACCTGGTATGGCCCCTGGTGCCCATACCCCTGGTTTCTCCAGTACTGACTTTGATTGTTTATACGGCCCTGATGAGCTGGTGCCTGCCTTGGCATGTCCCACTGTGCTGCCCATCTGTCCCCTCGGTACCATTTCCCTTTTGTCTATTTTTTTTTTCTGGTTGTTTCTCTTTATATCTAAAAAAGATTGCTGTTCATTTTCTCGTTCTTTGCTTTCTCTGAAGTGTACTGTTTCCTTTATATTGTGGTGTGGGCAGCTCAGGTCATAACATTCTCTGGACTGTGTTGAAGCTTGACACATTACTGGATGGAAGTATCTGCTGCACTCTTTGTTGAAACGACACTTTCCTTTCCTTAACATGTTGGCACATTTTCTGGTGTGTTTATTCCAGCAAGCTCTGCCATATAGGCACATACCTTTTGCGTAGAATCTGCAAATGTTTTGACTGTCTATATTTACTGATTTTGTGTCTTCCCAAAGATCTGCCGCCTGATCTCCATTTTCTTCCTCTCTTTCATCCAGGCGTAGTTCTTTCCATCTTCATTTTCATTCGTTCCTTCTCTAGCTTTCACTTCCTCCCTTTCCTTTTCCTCTATGTTATGTACCCCTGTTTTGTTCTTTACAGACTTGCTCTGGATGACTTTTCCCACTCTTATTACCACTCCTTGGTTTTCCTCTTTATCTGCTCTTTCATCCTTTTCTTATTCCTTACCCCCTGTTTTCCACTCTTTGTATATATCTGGCAGGATCCTGAGAAACTTCTTACGCTTTATAGGTTTTCACTTTTCAGTACCTCTCTTATGCCCGACCAGCTTTCCAACTCACTGGGGCAAATCCAGAATCGACTTTCTTGTTTTGGGTCATTTATCATGTTTGCACTAAGCTTTGTACATGATAAATGGGATATTTTACCACATATTTCACAATCAATGCCCCTAATATTTCTCCCAAAATTTTTTCACGTACACAACAGACCTTATATCTCATCATGTTCACTCCTGGGCAGGTGTATGTGGTGGGTGGTGGGTTGTTGTGGGTAGGCTGGGAGGTGGGGGGCTGGTATGTGGGGTGGGGATCTGTTAGAAGATGGTATGAGTGCTGGGAGGGGAGGGTGAACTGGGAGGTGGGGTGGTGAGCTGGGAGGTTGGGGATCCTTGCCAAGAGAGTAGGTCCTTCCCCTCGTTATAGCACTTATACGATATCCAATATTTATTCCTCTCTGATCACTCATATATATATTTTAATATACTGGTCTTAATGAGATCTTCACACTGGTCTAGACTGGATATTGTGGTATGGGACAAATGGTGTTTTATGGTTGTGTATGGTAGGCCTAAGTGGCTGCCTGGCACTCTGCCAGACGTATGCTGTACACCACTCAGGGTACAGGCACTATTCGCATGCGCTGCCACATTTTAGTTTAAACCACTTTCATTATCTTCAATCCCTATCCTTGTGTTTTGTCACTGCCAATTTAGGTTCACTAGGTCTTTCTGTTATGTCCTGGTATCCTAGACCATTCGTTATATGTGGTTACTCAAACCTTTGTGTATCAGTTGTCACATGTCAACACCAGGGCAAGAGTGACGCACAATGCCACACTTCTCTATTGTTTTTTTTAATTTCCTCTTATTGTATCACTAGTATTTGTATCACTGTTCTGTACACTGGTTATTATAAGGATATACACTATATTTATTCAAGATACACTTTTCTTTTCACTGCACTATACTGGGATCGTTGTTTTATTTTTCACACGGCAGCTAGGCCTACGGTAATTTCCTCCTACACTTCCATGAAAATTTATTTCGCGTTTACTAGTGGTAATGGGATAGACACTTCACATGGTAGGCTTATGCCTTTCCATCGATTGTATACTCAATTTATGTATACCGTGATTCCCTGCACATCAATGCCACCATCACTTGTTTTATTACTTATAACTATAGTAAATACTCATCTGTCATTTCCACTTCTTGGGGCCTCTGGCAATAGTTCGCTAGTGCCAGTCCTTGTCGTATACTATTTCCATATGCTACACCATATATTTTACACTATACTGGGGATTTATTGTGGTTACTCTTAGCTACAAATTTAGTTCACTATGTCACTGCACATATATATCCTTGCCACTCGCTATATTACTTAGATAGTTCAATATCTGTTTGTTTATTTCCACTTTCGACGGCATCTGGCAATAATTCGCTGGTGCTGGTCAGGCCTAACCGTTACTCTACCTGCACTCTCCAATTGACACTATAATCCATATTTTTCTATTTAGTGTTCACTGATATTCCTTTTATGTTTGTTCAAATGAGTATATGAACTTTATAGTTGCACATGCTTATTTCCAACACTCTGTTCCCTCAGCGACTATCAGGAAACGCAATTTTTTCAGAGCTCGACCGTGCGCGACTACCCTGTCATGGTGATAGTGATGAATCATATTCACCAGTGAAGTGTCAGTATGTACGCTGCTGCATGCGCTCTGGTAGTGTTCCATATGCAGTTCCAAGGGGATGGAGTACATTCTGGAGTACATACCATGGGCCTACACCAGGAATAGACACTGAAAATGAGGTTAGGTTAGGTAGGGTTAATCAGGAAACAGGACAAGTGTTTCCTGACGTGGGTCTTAGTCAGATGATGACCCGCCGTTGGAGCTTTTGGTCATCTGACCGAGGCCTTCCGCTGTCTTACCAGTCCACCCCTTTAATCCTTTGACTGTTTCGGTCGTATATATACGTCTTACAAGCCACTGTTTCGGATGTATACATGTATATACTCACAAATTTTAGTGGCTTCAAATCAAGCGGGAGAAAGCTGGTAGGCCCACATATGAGAGAATGGGTCTGTGTGGTCAGTGTGCGCTGTATAAAAAAAATCCTGCAGTGCATAATGAGAGAAAAAAACTCAGACATTGTTTTTGTATTAAGACGCTATCTTTGAGGTGTATTTTCGTATAGTATTTATGGATGTATTCTCTTTTTTATGGTCTCATTTCATAGAATGGAAAACATACTACAGAAATATAGATGATTTCGATTAGTTTCATGATGAAAACGACCTTGAAATTGAGCTTAAATTAAGGAAAATGTTCGATTTTGCAAATGCTCAAGAGTAAACAAATCACTCCACGTGTCCAATACACATCAATTGGTGAGTCTAATATTCTTTCACAAGTGCACTGATATTATTTATACCATTTTTATAATAATGCAATAGTCTGCATAATGGTAAATCTTCTATTTTTTGTGTGAATAAAAAAATCAAAATAGAAAGCAAGAGTAATATAAGAGGGGCCTAAAGACGTGAATAATGAACAGATAACATCTTATTTTAGTGCCAGAAATGTCTGCATTGTTTATTCTGGACCCTATTTTGAAATTGACAACTTTTTTTATTTTGCATGAAATTGGCCAAATTGCCAGTTTCTGACCACTCTATTGGGTAGTTGAAATTGGTAAATTGGGGGTTTCTTGTACTCAATCGATAGAACAAATGGAGTTCTAAAGAAATAGCTATGAGTTTGGTCGACTGGAACAATGGAATTGGCTGAAAATAGGGCTCAAAGTCAGCGAAATTGCCGATGCATATATATCGCCGAGATCACTAACTTCGCGAGAGCGTAATTTCGTAAGTTTTCCACCAAATTTCATACTTTTGGTGTCATTACTATCGGGAATATATTCTCTATGATTTCATAAGAAAACATAATTTTTTTTTTCGAAAATTTTGCGAGAACAGGAGAGCACTCAGGATTAGGGGTTGCGACAGTCAAAGGGCTAAAAATTATGGTCAATTATAACCATTTTTTTTGTGAGGATGATGTGGCTACACTTTGTATGGATACATCACAGACATCAGTAGGTGGTGGTAATGGTGGTAGTGCCATGGTCATGCATGATGTACCTGCCCAGGCTGGGACCCGTGCCACTGACTCGTCAGATCCAGCTTATGATGTCCAGTATCCACCAGCAAACCGCATCAGGGATTGGCAGCAAAATCCCAATTTTGTTCCCAATCCCCATCAGTTTAACCCTTTGAGGGTCGGTCACGTACTAGTATGTCATTGCAGCCAGGGTCGGTCACGTACTTGTACGCCTAAATTCTAGTGACTTCAAATCTGGTGGAAGAAAGCTGGCAGGCCTACATATGAAAGAATGGGTCTGTGTGGTCAGTATGCGCAGTATAAAAAAAAATCTTGAAGCACACAGTGCATAATGAGGAAAAAAAACTCCGACCGAGTTTTTGGTTTAAAACAGCGACTTTCGAGTGTATTTTCGAATGGTATTTATGGTTGTATTCTTGTTTTCTTGGTCTCATTTGATAGAATACTAGATATATTACAGAATTAGTGATGATTTTGATTGGTTTCACCATGACAAGTACTTTGAACTTGAGCTCAAAGTAGCGCAAATGTTTGATTTTTGCCGACGTTCAAGAGTAAACAAATCATGCCACACATCCAATACACGTCAACTGGTGAGTCTAATATTCTTTCACAAGTGCGCTAATATTATTTATACCATTTTTACAATGATGCAGTAGTATATATAACAGTAAATCTATTTTTTGTGAGAATAAAAATTCAAAATGGAAAACAAAAGTAATGTAAGAGGAGCCTAGAGACATGACTATGAACAGATAAAATGTTATTTTAGTGCCAGAAATGTCTGTCTTGTTTATTCTGGGCCCTATTTTGAAATTGACATCTTTTGAAATTTGTGTGAAATTGGCCAAATTGCCAAATTCTGACCACCTTATTGGGTAGTTGAAATCGGTAAATTGGCGGTTTCTTATACTCAATCGATAGAACAAATGGAATTCTAGCGAAATAGCTATAATTTTAGTAGACTGAAACATTGGAATTTGCCAAAAATAGGGCTCAAAGTGGGTGAAATCGCCCATGCATAAATGTCATCGCTATCGCTAACTTCGTGAGAGCATAATTCCGTTAGTTTTCCATCAAATTTAATAATTTTTGTGGTGTTATGATCGGAAAAAGATTGTCTATCATTTCATAAGAAAAATAATTTATCTTTTTTTGAAAAAAAATTCGACCCTGAGAACAAGTTTGGGAGAGGGCCTCTCGACCCTCAAAGGGTTAATGACACTCAAAGTGGAATCCTACCATCTTGTTCCCTTGGAAACACTGCAAATGAACTGGAATTCTTTGAACTATCCTTTGACCAGCCATTGATGGAAAATATTGTCAGGGAAATAACAAGTATTTTGAGTACACCATAACAAATACAGTCAACCCTTGGTTTTCGTCTTTAATTCATTCCAGAGGGATCGACTAAAACCAAAATCGACGAAAACCAAAACCATTTTCCCATAAGAAATAATGTAAATTCAATTTATCCATTCCAGACACCCAGAAGTATCGAAAAAAAAAATTGGGGGGCCTTAAAGATAGATTTACATGCACAAAAGAATGAACATTCAATATGAAGACTGATGTTGCTGGATAGAGAAGACAGGGAGAAGGGGAGAGGGAAGAGAGGCTATTGTTTGGAAGGGAAATCCCCTTCCATAAAGACTTTAGGTACCAAGTCCTTATCTGGGGTCACTTCCTTGCATGCCTGCTACACTCCCTCCCTGTCTGCTACACTCCCTCCCTGCCTGCTACACTCCCTCCCTGCCTGCTACACTCCCTCCCTGCCTACTACACTCCCTGCCTCCTACATTCCCTCCGTGCCTGCTACACTCCCTCCCTGCTTGCTACACTCCCTCCCTGCCTGCTACATTTCCTGCTTTCCTGCTACACTCCCTGCTTTCCTGCTACACTCCCTGCATACCTGCTACACTCTCTGCATGCCTGCTACACTCCCTGCATGCCTGCTACACTCCCTGCTTTCTTGCTACACTCCTGGAGTTTACCTGGAGAGAATTACAGGGGTCAACGCCCCTGCGGCCCGGTCTGTGACCAGGCCTCATGTTGGACCAGAGCCTGATCAACCAGGCTGTTACTGCTGGCCACACGCAGTCCAACGTATGAACCACAGCCTGGCTGGTCAGGTGCTTGAAGACAGCCAGGGGTTTGTTGGTAATCCCCCTTATGTATGCTGGGAGGCAGTTGAACAATCTTGGGCCCCTGACACTTATTGTGTTGTCCCTCAACGTGCTAGTGGCACCCCTGCTTTTCATTTGGGGGATGTTACATCGCCTGCCGAGTCTTTTGCTTTCGTAAGGAGTGATTTTCGTGTGTAAGTTTGGTACTAATCCCTCGAGAATTTTCCACATGTATATAACAATGTATCTCTCCCGCCTGCGTTCTAGGGAGTACAGGTTTAGGAACTTCAAGCGTTCCCAGTAATTGAGGTGGTTTATCGCAGTTATGCGTGCAGTGAAGGTTCTCTGCACATTTTCAAGGTCAGCAATTTCACCTTCCTTGAAAGGTGCAGTTAGTGTGCAGCAATATTCCAGCCTAGATAGAACAAGCGATTTGTAAAGTGTCAACATGGGCTTTGCATCCCTGGTTTTGAAGGTTCTCATTATCCATCCTGTCATTTTTCTAGCAGATGCGATTGCTATGGTGTTATGGTCCTTGAAGGTGAGATCCTCTGACATGATCACTCCCAAATCTTTGACATTAGTTTTTCGCTCTATTGTGTGGTTGGAATTAGTTTTGTACTCCGATGAGATTTTAATTTCTTCACGTTTTCCGTATCTGAGTAATTGAAATTTCTCATCATTGAACTTCATATTGTTTTCTGCAGCCTATTTAAAGATTGGGTTTATGTCTGCTTGGAGTCTTGCAGTGTCTTCAACGGTGGACACTGTCATACAGATTCGGGTGTCATCTGCAAAGTAAGACACGGCACTGTTTCTTATATCCCTGTCAATGTCTGATATGAAGATGAGGAACAGGATGGGAGCGAGTACTGTGCCTTGTGGAACAGAGCTTTTCACAGTAGCTGCCTCAGACTTTACTCTGTTGACTACTACTCTTTGTGTTCTACTTGTTAGGAAATTATAGATCCATCAACCAACTTTTCCTTTTATTCCTTTATCACGCATTTTGTGTGCTATCACTCCCTGCTTTCTACACTCCCTGCATGCCTGCTACACTCCCTCCCTGCCTGCTACACTCCCTCCCTGCTTGCTACAATCCCTCCCTGCCTGCTACACTCCCTCCCTGCCTGCTACACTTCCTGCCTGCTACAATCCCTGCTTTCCTGCTATACTCCCTGCTTTCCTACTACACTCCTTGCATGTCTGCTACACCCCCTGCTTTCTTGTTACACTCCCTCCCTGCCTGCTACACTCCCTCCCTGCCTGCTACACTCCCTGCTTTCCTGTAACACTCCCTGCTTTCCTGCTACACTCCCTGCTTTCCTGCTACTCTCATTGCTTTCCTGCTACACTCCCTGCATACCTGCTACACTCCCTGCATACCTGCTACACTCCCTGCATACCTGCTACACTCCCTGCTTTTCTGCTACACTCCCTGCTTTTCTGCTACACTCCCTGCTTTTCTGCTACACTCCCTGCTTTTCTGCTACACTCCCTGCTTTCTTGCTACACTCCCTGCATACCTGCTACACTCCCTGCTTTCCTGCTACTTTCATTGCTTTCCTGCTACACTTCCTGCATACCTGCTACACTCCCTGCTTTCCTCCTACTCTCATTGCTTTCCTGTTACACTTCCTGCATGCCTGCTACACTTCCTGCATGCCTGCTACACTCCCTGCATGCCTGCTACACTTCCTGCATGCCTGCTACACTCCCTGCATGCCTGCTACACTCCCTGCATGCCTGCTACACTCCCTGCATGCCTGCTACATCCTGCATGCCTCTACACTTCCTGCATGCCTGCTACACTCCCTGCATGCCTGCTACACTCCCTGCATGCCTGCTACACTCCCTGCATGCCTGCTACACTCCCTGCATGCCTGCTACACTCCCTGCATGCCTGCTACACTTCCTGCATGCCTGCTACACTCCCTGCATGCCTGCTACTCTCCCTGCATGCCTGCTACACTCCCTGCTTTCCTGCTACACTTCCTTTATGCCTGCTACACTCCCTGCATGCCTGCTACACTCCCTGCATGCCTGCTACACTCCCTGCATGCCTGCTACACTCCCTGCTTTCCTGCTACACTTCCTGCATGCCTGCTACACTTCCTGCATGCCTGCTACACTTCCTGCATGCCTGCTACACTCCTGCATGCCTGCTACACTCCCTGCATGCCTGCTACACTTCCTGCATGCCTGCTACACTTCCTGCATGCCTGCTACACTCCCTGCATGCCTGCTACACTCCCTGCTTTCCTGCTACACTTCCTGCATACCTGCTACTCTTCCTGCATGCCTGCTACACTCTCTGCATGCCTGCTACACTCCCTGCTTTCCTGCTACACTCCCTGCATGAATGCTACACTCCCTGCATGTCTGCTACACTTCCTGCTTTCCTGCTACACTCCCTGCATGAATGCTACACTCCCTGCATGCCTGCTACACTTCTTGCATGCCTGCTACACTTCCTGCATGCCTGCTACACTCTCTGCATGCCTGCTACACTCCCTGCTTTCCTGCTACACTTCCTGCATACCTGCTACACTCTCTGCATGCCTGCTACACTCTCTGCATGCCTGCTACACTCCCTGCTTTCCTGCTACACTCCCTGCATGAATGCTACACTCCCTGCATGAATGCTACACTCCCTGCATACCTGCTACTCTTCCTGCATGCCTGCTACACTCTCTGCATGCCTGCTACACTTCCTGCATACCTGCTACACTCCCTGCATGCCTTCTACACTCCCTGCATGAATGCTACACTCCCTGCATACCTGCTACACTCCCTGCATGCCTGCTACACTCGCTGCATGCCTGCTGCACTCCCTGCTTTCCTGCTACACTTCCTGCATGCCTGCTACACTTCCTGCATGCCTGCTACACTTCTTGCATGCCTGCTACACTTCCTGCATGCCTGCTACACTTCCTGCATGCCTGCGACACTCCCTGCATGCCTGCTACACTCCCTGCTTTCCTGCTACACTTCCTGCATACCTGCTACTCTTCCTGCATGCCTGCTACACTCCCTGCATGCCTGCTACACTTCCTGCATACCTGCTACACTCCCTACATGCCTGCTACACTACCTGCATGCCTGCTACACTCCCTGCTTTTCCTGCAGCACTTCGCTGCATCACTCGCAGCCTGTACACTCCCTGCATGCCTGCTACACTCCCTGTACATCCTGTTACACTCCTGCATGCCTCTACACTCCTGCATGCCCTAACTGACACTCCTGCATGCCTGCTCACTCCCTGCTTTCCTGTTACACTTCCTGCATCCTGCTACACTTCCCTGCATGCCTGCTACACTTCTGCATGCCTGCTACACTCCCTGCATGCCTGCTACACTCCTGCATGCCTGCTCACTCCCTGTGCTTCCTGTGACTACACTTCCTGCATACCTGCTACATCTCACATGCCTCTACACTCCCTGCATGCCTGTACACTCCTGCATACCTGCTACACTCCTGCATGCCTGCTCACTCCCTGCATGCCTTCTACACTCCCTGCATGAATGCTACACTCCCTGATGAATGTTACACTCCTGCATGCCTGTACACTCCCTACATGCCTGCTACACTCCTACATGCCTGCTACACTCCCTGCATGCCTGATACACTCCCTGCTCCTGCTACACTCCTGCATGCCTGCTACACTCCTGCATGCCTGCTACACTCCCTGCATGCCATGCTGACACTCCCTGCATGCCTGTACACTCCCTGCATGCCTGCTACACTCCCCGCATGCCTGCTACACTCCTGCATGCCTGCTACACTCCCTGCATGCCTGCTACACTCCCTGCATGCTCTACACTCCCTGCATGCCTGCTACACTCCCATGCTCACGATCTGCATGCTCACACACCTGCATGCCTGCTACACTCCTGCATGCCTGCTACACTCCCTGCATGCCTGCTACACTCCCTGCATGCCTGCTACACTCCTGCATGCCTGCTACACCCCTGCATGCCTGTTACACTCCTGCATGCCTGCACACTCCTGCATGCCTGTACACTCCCTGCATGCCTGCTACACTCCCTGCATGCCTGCTACACTCCTGCATGCCTGCTACACTCCTGCATGCCTGCTACACTCCCTGCATGCCTGTACACTCCTGATGCCTGCTACACTCCTGCATGCCTGTACACTCCTGTATGCTCCTGACACTCCTGCATGCCTGCTACATCTGCATGCCTGCTACATCCATGCTACACACCTGCATGCCGTGTTCACTCACCTCATGCCTGTTCATCCCAGATGCCTGTACACTCCTGATGCATGTTACACTCACCTCAATGCATGCTACACTCCTGACATGCCTCTACAGACATTGCATGCCTGGATATGTCACTCAACTCAGAAACATGCTACACTCTTAAGTCAATATGGTTTTCACTTCTACCACAGTAACTGGCACTAGAATATTCTCTGGCCCTAGACAATGTTACACGTCGAGAATATGTTCACTCAACCAAAACAATGAATTGTTAAGAAATGTTTTGTATGAACTTGCAGGATAATGTTCACTCAACCAGAAACAATGTTACACTGCCTGAGAATATGTTCACTCAACCAGAAACAATGTTACACTGTCTGAGAATATGTTCACTCAACCAGAAACAATGTTACACTGTCTGAGAATATGTTCACTCAACCAGAAACAATGTTACACTGTCTGAGAATATGTTCACTCAACCAGAAACAATGTTACACTGTCTGAGAATATGTTCACTCAACCAGAAACAATGTTACACTGTCTGAGAATATGTTCACTCAACCAGAAACAATGCTACACTGTCTGAGAATATGTTCACTCAACCAGAAACAATGTTACACTGCCTGAGAATATGTTCACTCAACCAGAAACAATGTTACACTGCCTGAGAATATGTTCACTCAACCAGAAACAATGTTACACTGTCTGAGAATATGTTCACTCAACCAGAAACAATGTTACACTGCCTGAGAATATGTTCACTCAACCAGAAACAATGTTACACTGTCTGAGAATATGTTCACTCAACCAGAAACAATGTTACACTGCCTGAGAATATGTTCACTCAACCAGAAACAATGTTACACTGTCTGAGAATATGTTCACTCAACCAGAAACAATGTTACACTGTCTGAGAATATGTTCACTCAACCAGAAACAATGTTACACTGTCTGAGAATATGTTCACTCAACCAGAAACAATGTTACACTGTCTGAGAATATGTTCACTCAACCAGAAACAATGTTACACTGTCTGAGAATATGTTCACTCAACCAGAAACAATGTTACACTGTCTGAGAATATGTTCACTCAACCAGAAACAATGTTACACTGTCTGAGAATATGTTCACTCAACCAGAAACAATGTTACACTGTCTGAGAATATGTTCACTCAACCAGAAACAATGTTACACTGTCTGAGAATATGTTCACTCAACCAGAAACAATGTTACACTGTCTGAGAATATGTTCACTCAACCAGAAACAATGTTACACTGTCTGAGAATATGTTCTCTCAACCAGAAACAATGTTACACTGTCTGAGAATATTTTCACTCAACCAGAAACAATGTTACACTGAGAATATGTTCACTCAACCATAAACAATGTTACACTGCCTGAGAATATGTTCACTCAACCAGAAACAATGTTACACTGTCTGAGAATATGTTCACTCAACCAGAAACAATGTTACACTGCCTGAGAATATGTTCACTCAACCAGAAACAATGTTACACTGCCTGAGAATATGTTCACTCAACCAGAAACAATGTTACACTGTCTGAGAATATGTTCACTCAACCAGAAACAATGTTACACTGTCTGAGAATATGTTCACTCAACCAGAAACAATGTTACACTGAGAATATGTTCACTCAACCAGAAACAATGTTACACTGTCTGAGAATATGTTCACTCAACCAGAAACAATGTTACACTGTCTGAGAATATGTTCACTCAACCAGAAACAATGTTACACTGCCTGAGAATATGTTCACTCAACCAGAAACAATGTTACACTGCCTGAGAATATGTTCACTCAACCAGAAACAATGTTACACTGTCTGAGAATATGTTCACTCAACCAGAAACAATGTTACACTGCCTGAAAATATGTTCACTCAACCAGAAACAATGTTACACTGTCTGAGAATATGTTCACTCAACCAGAAACAATGTTACACTGCCTGAGAATATGTTCACTCAACCAGAAACAATGTTACACTGCCTGAGAATATGTTCACTCAAACAGAAACAATGTTACACTGTCTGAGAATATGTTCACTCAACCAGAAACAATGTTACACTGCCTGAAAATGTGCGTGGGAGGCGGGCTTGCGGGCTTTGCATGTGCTCTTGGCACTGGACAGGTTCCGTACCATGAACGAAAATGGAGCCAATCACCGAAAACGGAGGTAATATTTCCATGAAAAAAGTGCCCGAAAACTGAAATCACCGAAAACAGAGTGTCCACTGTATTTCTTATGGGAAATATTGCTTTGACTTTTGGCTGCTTTGAGTTTAGGCCAAGCTTCTGGAATGGAGTATGGACAAAACTCAGGGTTCCACTGTACAGTGGACCCCCGGAGTTCATAGGCATCGGAGTTCGTAAAATTCGGAGTTAGTGATATTTTTTCAGAAAAATATTGGTTCGGTGTTCGTGGATCTGCTCGGAGTTCGTGATTCGTCCCGGACGCTTACACGTGGCCCGAGCAGGCCCGACACTCCATTGAGAGTCAGTGTGCCATTGTTTACCAGCGAGTGAGTGCCACCCACGCATTACCACATATTCATACCATACATTTTGTCATTATTCCAGTGTTTTTAGTGCTTGTAACTGCTAAATAAGCCACCATGGGCCCCAAGAAAGCTTCTAGTGTCAGGCCTGTGGTAAAGTATGTCAAAAATATGGTAGAACTGAAAAAAAGAGATCATGTCGCTGAGCTGGCCAGGCAGTATGGCAAAGCCTATACAACCATCGATTCCATTGTGGCCAAGGGAAAGGAAATCAAGGACGTTGTTGTTGCGAAAGGTGCAAGTATGGTCACAAAACAGAGATCGCAAATACTGGAAGATGTTGAGACTTTGTTGTTGGTGTGGATCACCCAGAAAAAATTAGCAGGATATAGTTTTACGCAGGCGATAATATCTGAAAAAGCAAGGCAATTGCATGGTGATCTTGTCAAGAAAAGGCCTGCAACGAGTGCTGAAGTGAACAAATTTAAAGCCAGCAAAGGCTGGTTTGACAGATTTAAGAAGCGTAGTGGCATACACAGTGTGATAAGGCATGGTGGGGCAGCCAGTTCAGACGAACTTGCTGCTGCAAAACATGTGCATGAATTTAAAAGCTGTGTAGAGGGTGGAGGATTTAAACCCGAACAAGTGTTTAATTGTGACGAAACAGGCCTGTTTTGGAAGAAACTGCCAAACAGGACCTACATTACACAGGAGGAAAAGGGACTTCCAGGACACAAGCCTATGAAAGACAGGCTAACTCTTATGTTGTGTGCTAATGCTAGTGGGGATTTCAAAGTGAAGCCTTTACTCGTGTATCACTCTGAAAATCCCAGAGCGTTCAAGAAGTACAGTGTTGCCAAGGTTAATTTGTGTGTGATGTGGAAGTCTAACAATAAGGCATGGGTCACGAGGGAAATTTTCCTTGATTGGTTCAATGAAGTGTTTGGCCCCAGTGTGAAGAAATACCTCCTGGAAAATAAATTGCCACTTAAGTGCCTCCTGTTAATGGACAATGCTCCTGGTCATCCTCCAGACTTGAAAGAACAAATTGTCCAGGATTTTAAGTTCATCAAAGTGAAGTTCTTGCCCCCTAATACCACTCCTCTCCTCCGGCCCAAGGACCAGCAGGTCATTTGTAACTTCAAAAAACTGTACACCAAAGCAATGTTTCAAAGGTGCTTTAACATAACCTCAGACACTGCTTTGACCCTAAGAGAGTTCTGGAAAGATCACTTCAATATCCTCAATTGCATAAACCATATAGGGAAGGCTTGGGAGGAAGTGAGCACCAGGACTTTGAACTCTGCTTGGAGAAAATTGTGGCCAGACTGTGTCCCAGAGAGGGATTTTGAAGGGTTTGGGGCTGAGCCTCAGTGCCCTGATCCTTTTGTGGAAAAAATTGTGGCACACACTAGGGAAGTCCTAGGGTTAGAGGTTACTTGCGAGGATGTGGAAGAGTTGATGGAGGACCACAATGAAGAGCTAACCACTGCAGATCTGCAAGAGCTTCAACTGCAACAGAAACAGACCACAGCTCAGGAAAGTGATTCAGAGGAGGAGGAAGAGATATGGAGGACATTGCCTTCTTCAAAGATTAAGGAGATGTGTGCCAAGTGGAGTGGCTTGCATTTATGGAGCATTATCACCCTAACAAAGCTGTTGCAGGCCGTGCTGGCAACATGTACAATGAGACTGTAGTGTCCCACTTCAGGGCTGTTTTAAAGGAACGCCAGATACAGAGCTCCCTGGACAGTTATTTTGTCAGAGAGGGTCAGATAGGGGTCAAGTGACTCTCAACCTGGTCCTAGTGGCATTAAAAGAAAAAAGGCCAGTAACCCCAGAAAAGAACTTGGTACCTGCAGTGTTAATGGAAGGGGATTCCCCTTCCAAACACTAGCAACTCCTCCATCCTCTCCCCTCCTCCCGTCTTCCACACATCAACAACTCTTCAATAAAGGTAAGTGACATGTTATTACTGTTTATTTCTTATGTCTCATTGTTTTCTGTATAATTTAATGTATATTTGTTGTACAAAAATAATTTATTTTAATACTTTTGGGTGTCTGGAACGGATTAATTATATTTCCATTATTTCTTACGGGAAAAATATATGTATTCGGGGTTCATAATATTCGGTGTTCGGAGCGCCCTCTGGAATGGATTAATTACGAACTCCGGGGTCCACTGTACATTCTATTAAACTGAGTACAGTGGTCCTTCGACTAACGTAATTAATCCGTTCCAGGAGCTAGTTCTTAACACGAAAAATTCGTAATTCGAAACCTTATTTCCCATAAGAAATAATGTAAATACAATTAATAACAAAAAAGGCACAATACCGTGACTGGAACAATACACACACAACCCGCACATATAAAAGGGAGGAGCTTACGATGACGTTTCGGCCCAACTTGGACCATTTACAAAGTCACATTTGTAAATACAATTAATCCGTTCCACCCAAAAATATTCACAAAAAATACATTTTAATTATAGTCCTACATACACTAAACAAAATTATTAAAACTATAAATACTACTATTAATACTAAATAATAAAACACAGATTAATAAATAACATTTACTTACCTTTATTGAAGAGAGTTGCAGCATCTGGAAGATAGGGAGGACGACAGGGGGAGTGTGTTAGTGTTTGGAAGGGGAATCCCCACTCCCTGCCTTCCTGGTACACTCCCTGCATGTCTGCTACACTCCCTGCATGAATGCTACACTCCCTGCATGAATGATACACTCCCTGCATGAATGCTACACTCCCTGCATGCCTACTACACTCCCTGCATGCCTGCTACACTCCCTGCATGCCTGCTACACTCCCTGCATGAATGCTACACTCCCTGCATGAATGCTACTCTCCATGCATGAATGCTACACTCCCTGCATGAATGCTACACTCCCTGGATGAATGGCGTACTGCGCAGGCACGGGGCAGGCGGACATGTCTGGTACGGTACGCTACACGAGAAAAATATTTTGCGAGAAAAGCTTACATTACACGATTTTTACGTTATATGGAGCTTACGTTAGTCGGGGTTCCACTGTATAGGTTTCTGGCTGTCTTCTTATCATCCGTGTTGAGGTTGGGAGACTGCTCTCTCCCGTCTTCACATCGGCCACAATCGTCTTACTCATGGGTATCTCATGGAAAGGCACCCTGTTCCACTCTGTGAGAATTGTCAGGTTCCAGTTTCTGTTAGCCACATTCTGTTGGACTGCCCACTCTATCAACGAGCACGCAGAATTTACCTCCAACGTCGTCACCGCTCTACTGCCCTTACTTTACCTTCCCTTCTTGCTGATGGACCCTTCTTTAACCCAGACTCTCTCGTTGACTCTTTGACAGCAACTGATTTACTGCACAAACTCTGATGATGCCTCTAGTACTCCTCATGGCCCTTTATACCTCAATCTCTTGCTACCCTGTACCCCTGCACTATCCACTGCCCTGCTGCACTCCATGACCTAATAATCATCCCTCTCCCTCTTGCTACTTATTACCCCTGCATCCATCCCTGCCGGCAGTGCAGGGATGGATGCAGGTTTAGCGCTTTACTTTGATTGTAATAATAATAATTAAGGTAAGTAATGAGTGTACTATACATGCATTTTATTTCTCTAGGGCGCTTTAAACGTCGTAGTATATTACTTGTGGGTGGGTTGGCCAGGAGGGCTATCATAGCTACCACACCTGACTTCTTATAATAAATACTACTCACTTCTCACCCTACATTAAGACTACAAATATTCTGAGGTAAGTAATGAGTGTACTGTGTGTGTATTTTATTTTTTCTTGTTTTTTGATGCCTAGTTCTATTGCTAATTTAATATACAGTGGACCCCCGGTTAACGGCCATAATTCGTTCCAGAATGCTGTTTGAGTGCCGTTACCGAACGAATTTGTTCCCATAAGAAATAATGTAAATTAGATTAGTCCTTTTAGACCCCCAAAAATACACTTACACAAGCACTTACAAAAATACACTTACATAATTGTTCGAGTTTGGAGCAGTACGTAAACCGGGGGTCCACTGTATGTTACTGTAAACTTGTTATCTGGCATTTATATGCATTTATAAGTGGAAAAAATGGTGTTTTGCTTTCTAGCGATGTCCACTTTCCGGTGGTAGCCTGGAACCTAACCTGTCGTATAATTGGGGCCCTACTGTAAATATATGTGATCCTCCAACACGTTTTCTCTATTACACTTTTGCAAAATTGTAACATTGTTTTGTTAAACACTCAATGAAATTTGACTAGCACCGTGCCACTTCTGTGGAAAAAAATTTAAAGTGCCACAAGATGAACTGCGAGTTTTCCCCTCCATCTAGTGGCCTCGCAGGCAGCCTGCCTGTCGGTCAAGCCATTGTCTTTGTGGTAGGAGGCCTAGCTTCCTTCCCCATCCCACCTCTCTCGTCTTAGTGGTCCATACATTTGTCCAGATCTGTGTTTGTGTAAATAAGTTTATTTAGACACAGATACACATAAGTTCAGTTATTGTACATAGTGTAAATTACCTAAATTAGTTGATTCCTGCATACTAGTCAGTACATGCAGTGATTTCATATCAGTAAGTCACTTTAACTTTTTTGGGGGGTAATTGTACTTAGGTCGGTTACACAACCCATTGCAACATCGGTTTAGAGCAGGCCGCTTCTGCCTGTCCCAACATCTATGATAAGGTCATAGATGCATTAGAGAACAAACAAAATGCAGATGTAGTATACATAGACATTGTGAAAGCCTTCAACAAGTGTGACCATGATGTAGTAGCGCACAAAATCCATGATAAAGGAATAACAAGAAGATTTGGTAGATGGATCTGTAACTTCCTAGTAGAACACAAAGAGTAATAGTAAACAGTAAAGTCTGAGGTGGATACAGTGAAAAGCTTGGTACCACAAGGTACAGTACTTGCCCCCATCCTGTTCCTTATCCTCATATCTGACATAGACAGAGACGTAAGCCACAGCCTTTACTGATAACACCCAAATTTGCATGACAGTGACCTCCATTGAAGACACTGCAAGACTCCAAGCCACTTCTCCAGCCAAGTGCTGTACTTTCTACAAGAGTGATGGACTGAACACATTGATTCCAGGCTGAGGGACTGATTACCTCAAACTCCTTACTCCTTACCCCTCTCTGCTTTGTATTGGACTGATGAAGCCACTGTGCCACTGTATGGCAAAACATTTCCTTAATAAAGATTCCCATATGTTGCATAAGTGTCTCAATCATCAACTTGTTGGTTTTGAAAACCATTTATCACACAATGAAGAGAAATTTAAGTTACTTTGATATGGAAAACTTGAGGAAATTAAAACTGTATCGGAGTATAAAACAAATTCTAGTCACACAATCGAGTGAAAAACTAATGTGAAGGACCGGGAGTGATAATGTCAGAGGATCTCACTTTCAAAGATCACAACAGTGTACAGTAAACCGTCAATTAACACAGATTCCTTTATCACTTTTTCTCCATTACATTATTGCAAAATTGTGGCATATTTTCGACTAACGCTCCATAAAGTTCAACTAACATGGTGCCATTTTTTGGGGAAAAATGGAGCGCTGAGAGCTGGACTGCGGGATTACAGATCTGTGTTTGTGATTAACTTAGTTGATTCCTGCATACCAGTCAATACATGCAGTGTTTACATATGGTTCTATATATGATAATTTATGTAACTGTATTTATATATCAATCATTCTATCAATTGCATCTGCTAGAAAAATGACAGGATGAATAATGAGAACCTTTAAAACTAGGGATGCCAAGTCCATGACACTTTTCAGATCGCTTGTTCTATCTAACAGCACCTTTAAGGCAGGTGAAATTGCTGACCTAGAATATGTACAGAGAGCCTTCACGGCACACATAACTGCGATAAAACACCTCAACCTGTACTCCCTAGAATGCAGGCGGGAGAGATACATGATTATATACACTTGGAAAATCCTAGACGGATTAGTACCAAACTTGCACACGAAAATCACTCAATATGAAAGCAAAGACTCGGCAGATGATGCAACATCCCCTAATGAAAAGCAGGAGTGCCACTAGCACGATAAGAGACAACACAATAAGTGTCAGGGGCTCAAGACTGTTCAACTGCCTTCCAGCATACATAAGGGGGATTACCAATAGACACTCCTGGCTGTCTTCAAGAAGGCACTGGACAGGCACCTAAAGTCAGAACCTGACCAGCCAGACTGTGATTCATGCATCGGGTTGCATGTGGACAACAGTAACAGCCTGGTTGATCAGGCCCTGATCCACCATGAGGCCTGGTCACAGACCTGGCCGCGGGGGCATTAACCCCCGAAACCCTGGACTGAGTGACTTACTGATTGGACTGACTGATTCACTGACTTGATTGATTTACTGAGTGACTTGACTGATTTACTGAATGACTTGACTGATTTACTGAATGACTTACTAACTTGACTGATCTACTGACATGACTGATTTTTTGAATGACCTGACTGATTTACTGAATGACTTACTGATTTGACTGACTTATTGACTGACCTACTGTCATGACTGATTGGCTGACCTACTGACTTGACTGATTTACTGAATGACTTGACTGATTTACTGAATGATTTGATTGACTAAATGATCTGATTAACTGAATGACCTACTGACTTGATTGACTGATTTAGTACCTGGCTTAACTGAGTGATCTATGACTTGAATGATTGTACTGACTTCATTTACTTGACTGACTGACCTACTGAGACTCACTTGACTGGACCTTCACTTACTGACTTGACTCAATTGACTGGACTGACTGACAGTAGGGCCTCAGCATACCTCTCCACTCCCTTCTTTACAATCATCAACAAACACCAGAAACCACAATTTAACCCTTTCACTGTCGGTCCCGTAATACTATGGCTTGCAAGCCAGTGTTGCTCCCGTAATACTACGCCAAAATTCTAGCACCTTCAAATCTGGTGGGAGAATGCTGGTAGGCCTACATATGAAAGAATGGGTCTGCATGGTCAGTGGGCGCAGTATAAAAAAAATCCTGCAGCACACAGTGCATAATGAGAAAAAAAACTGACTGTTTTTGGTTTAAAACAGCGACTTTGCGGTGTATTTTTGTATGTTATTTATGGTTGTATTCTCGTTTTCTTGGTCTCATTTTGTTTGGTTTCATGATGAAAAGTACCTTGAAATTGAGCTCAAATTAGTGGAAATGTTCGATTTTTGCCGATGTTCAAGAGTAAACAAATGACATCACCACCCAATTTGTGTTCAACTGGCCAGTCTAATATGCAGTCACGAATGGGTTGACATTATTTATACAATTATTACAATAATGTAGTAGTCTGCATAACAGTAAATCTTCTGTTTTTTTGTTAGAATAAAAATTCAAAATGGAAAGCAAGAGTAATATAAGAGGGGCCTGGAGATGTGACAAATGAACAGAGAAAATGTTATTTCAGTGCCAGGAATGTTTGCCTTCTTTATTCTAGACCCTATTTTGAAATTTGTGTGAAATTGGCCAAATTGCAAATTTCTGATTACTTTATTGGGTAGTTGAATCGGTAAATGGGCAGTTTCTTGTACTCAACTGATAGAACATAGGGAGTTCTAGCGAAATAGCTATGATTTTAGTCGACTGGAACAACGGAATTGGCCGAAAATAGGGCTCAAAGTGGGAGAAATTGCTGATGCGTAAATATCGCCGAGATTGCTAACTTTGCCAGAGCGTAATTTCATAAGTTTTCTATCAAATTTTGCACTTTTGGTGTCATTACCATTGGGAAAAGATTATCATTTCATAAGATAATTTTTTTTTTTTTGAAAATTTTTCGACACTGAGAGTGAGTTCAGGATCAAGGGTCTCAACAGTGAAATGGTTAAGGTAAGAAATATTATTTCTGTTGCATTTTGTAGTCTTAAGCAACAGAAAAACATACATAATGACAATAAACAATAATTGCATTATCATTTTTATTTGTGTAAAATTTGGAGATCTAAAAAAAAATTGTTTGTCTTTTTTTGGGGTGGTGTTTAGTGCTACTAATATGCATGTATCCCACCCATCCTTTCCTATAGACTGCTATTTTTATTGCTGAAAATACAAGGGAAATGACAATTTTATTATATTCCTTTATTGTAATAAATTTACTGATATGTACTAAAATAATATCACAGCAGTGAAATGAATATAATGGCCTTGGGGCTGTCACAAGCTTCAGCCCAACAATAACATCATCATGATTTTATCATTGTTTGTGTTTTCTTGGATAACTTGCATTTATATTTTGGGTGGATATTATAGTGGTAAAAAATCTTATCATACACTATGTATAATAATTGTACAGAGAACCCCCTAAAATCGGCCTTATTCCGTTCCAGGAGCTAGGCCTAAAATCGAACTGGCTGATTTCTGAACCCTTATTTCCCATAAGAAATAATGTAAATACAATTAATCCATTCCACCCAAAAATATTCACCAAAAATTCATTTTTTTAAAGAATAAATACTATAGTTTTACATACAGAAAACAATGAAAAATAATTATAAAGCACTAATTTTAATGGATAAATGAACAGTTAAATCAGTTTTACCTTTATTGAAGACTCTTGTTGGCGTATGAGAGAGTTTGTTTGGAGGCAGGACAAGATAGTCCTTCAATATGACAATAATATGAACTCTACAGCTTATTTATCTAGCACAATTCATCTAATATGACATAATAAACAATATTAATAACATAGAAACATGATATAAACTCTAGAATGAATAAAACATGTCATTACGAATGTAAGGACTGGTTGTAGTGTTGTTGTTGGGTATAAGGGCCACTGACCATAAGCCGTGGTGGTGGTCGGCTGTAGCAGCAGGCCACCAACAATATTCACACAAACAATGTACATAATATATAAATAAGAAATATTTACACTTTAAATTTATTAATAAATATTTACACTTTAATTTATAAATAAGAAATATTCACACTTATGTAAATAAGAAATATTTACACTTACATTGGAGGAGATGTTGGCAGAGGGCAGCTCTGGTCTCAGTGTCCCTATATTCCTCAAACAAACAATGGTGGAGTTAAGTTTCCTGTCGTCATTTTTCTATCGATTAATGGCTTTAACTTATTTGCTACACTGTTAATGCTACACTTTATCGCTGGCTGGTGCTATAGCCTTTATTGACTTGTACTGCTTTAGTATCATACATATCGTAGAATCACTGAAGAAGGCACATTCTCCCCTCTCTTCCTCCTCCACTTTGGTATACTTTGGTACAATTTCTTTCTTCAATTCTGTCGTGTTTGTCACTTTCTTTACCAAAGGGCTGCCACTATGAAGTTTCTTTGGGCCCATGGTGGCTTATATCACAGTCACAATCAATAAACAAGCACTAAACATAATGAACTTATTGTGATAAACAAAGCTAGACTGGCTCACGATTCCTGCACGCAAGTGCGGGGCAGGTGGACAGGTTTGGTATGCGGGCCGATAATCGGGCAAAAATTGGACCGAAAAAAGCGATCGATTTTCGAGCTGGCCGATAATCAGACCGGCCTATTTTCAGGGGTCCACTGTACTTATATGTACCTTTGACTAAATAAATTTACTAACTTCACCCATCCACCTCAGCAAACAGTCCACAGCTCTCCACCTCAGTAAACAATCCACATCCTTCCACCTCAGCATCAATGCACAACCTTCCACCTCTGCCAAGTATTGTCATTGCATCCCTCTTCACTCTGTTTAGAATCAATGATATATACCAGCAACCACAGTTTATGATAAGAAATATTATTTTTGTTTAATTTGTAGCCTTAACCCTTTCAGGGTTATTGACGTAGTAGTACGGCTTACGCCCTGGGGTTATTGACGTACTAGTACGCCTAAATTCTAGTGCCCTCAAATCAAGCAGAAACAGGCTGCTAGCCCTAGATGTGATAGAATGGGTCTGTGCGGTCAGTGTGCGCAGTACAAAAAAATTCCTGCACCACAGTGCATAATGAGGAAAAAAAACTGACCGTATTTTTGGTTTAAAACAGCGACTTTGCAGTCTATTTTCGTATGGTATTTATTGATGTATTCTCGTTTTCTTGGTCTCATTTGATAGAATGGAAGATATTTTACAGAAATAGAGATGATTTTGATTAATTTGACAATGACAACTACCTTGAAATTGAGCTCAAATTAGCGAAAATGTTCGATTTTTGACGATGTTCAAGAGTAAACAAATCACACCATGCCTCCAATACACATCAACTGGCGAGTCTAATATTCATGCACAAGTGCTCTGATATTGTTTATACCATTTTTACAATGATGCAGTTGTATACATAACAGTAAATCTTCTATTTTTTGTGAGAATAAAAATTCAAAATGATAAGCAAAAGTAATATAAGAGGGGCCTGGAAACGTGACTAATGAACAAAGAAGATGTTATTTTAGTGCCAGGAATGTCTGCCTTGTTTATTCTGGACCCTATTTTGAAATTGGCATTGTTTGAAATTTGTGTGAAATTGGCCAAATTGCCAATTTGACCACTATTTTGGGTAGTTGTAATTAGTAAATAGGCGGTTTCTTGTACTCAATCGATAGAAGAAATGGAGTTCTAGGGAAATAGCTATAATTTTAGTAGACTGAAACATTGGAATTTGCCGAAAATAGGGCTCAAAGTGGGCGAAATCGCCGATGCGTAAATGTCATCCATACCGATAACTTCGCAAAAGCATAATTCTGTTAGTTTTCAATCAAATTTCATAATTTTTGTGGCGTTATGATCGGAAAAGGATTCTCTATCATTTCATAAGAAAAAATTATTTTTTTCAGAGACCGGCCTTGGACCCTGAAAGGGTTAATGCATTAAACATAATACATCATGAAAATGAACTACAATTACATTATAACTTTTATTTTTTTTTTTACAATTTGGAGGCCTATTTTTCCCGTAAGCTTTTCAGTTTGTTTTATACAATTTTGTCTTGGACGCAATTTTCTAGAACGTAACTACAGTGTTAAATCAACAGTCAGCTGTAATTAAGTTTATATATTAAAAAAAAAAACTGAGTTTTAAATGTCTAATTTCACCTTCAGGACTTATTGAGTCTTGATGTCTTGTCAGCTAAGTAATGGAAGGGCTTAAGTGGCACTATTATTGGGCTGTGCTTAGGGCATCAGCTGGTTTTAATCCCACCTTGAGAATAAATTCAGTGGTTTTTTTTATTAACACATAGGCCGATTCCCACCAAGGCAGGGTGTGACCTGACAAAGAAAAACATTCATCATCATTCACTCCATCACTGTCTTGCCAGAGGCGTGCTTACACTACAGCTACAAAACTGCAACATTAACACCCCTCCTTCAGAGTGCCAGCACTGTACTTCCCATCTCCAGGAATCAAGTCCGGCCTGCCAGTTTCCCTGAAACCCTTCATAAATGTTACCTTGCCTACACTCCAACAGCACGTCAAGTCCTAAAAACTATTTGTCTCCATTCGCTCCTATCTAACACGCTCACACACGCTTGCTTTATCCCCCCTCCAACCTTTTCTATGCCGACCCCTACACTACAGATTTATACACTCTCGAAGTCATTCTATTTTGTTCCATCCTCTCTATATGTCCAAACCATCTCAATAACCCCTCCTCTGCTCTCTGGATAATAGTTTTGGTAATCCCACACCTCCTCCTAATCTCCAAACTACGGATTCTCTGCATTATATTCACACCACACATTGCCCTCAGACATGACATTCCCACTGCCTCCAGCCTTCTTGTTGTTGCAACATTCACAACCCATGTCTCACACCCATACAAGCGTGTTGGTATAACTATACAGTAGACCGTCATTTAGCATGAGATTATGTTACACGTTACGGGTATTGCACGATTGAAGAATTGCGGCACATTATTATCTAACACGACGTAAAAATGATATTACCGGTTCACGGGAGTGGAAAAATTTTGAACGCATGGTAGCCCAGCGGTGGGTTAAACCATTGAGTCAGCCTTGTTGTTGTGGCTCAGAGGACACAACCCGCCTTCCCCAGCCACCCTGGACCCCACCATCCCAGCATTCGTACATATTTCATACGCGTCAAAAAAAAGTCCTCTGCTGCAAGCCAGCTGTGTTTGTGAAGAATGAGAGAGAGTGAATTGTGTTTTGATCTTTAAATTACTATATCTTGTATCTGCCAAGCAATCAAAGTGTTGCTCAAAGTGGCAAGAAAAGGTATAGTGGACCCTCGGTTATCGGCCGTAATCCGTTCCAGGAGCTAGGCCTTTAACCGAAATGGCCTTTAACCGAATTAATATTCCTTATAAGAATTAATGTAAATACAATTAATCCGTTCCAGACAAAAATATTCACAAAAAATATTTTTTTTAACAATTAAATCAGTATTACATACCTTTATTGAAGACTAATGCTTCTGGAAGATAGGGAGGATGCCACCCACATCAGTCCACTATCACCCAGGATGCCACCTACACAAGTCCACTAACACCCAGGATGTCACCCACATGAGTCAACTAATACCCAGGATGCCACCCACACCAGTCCACTAAAACCCAGGATGCCACCCACACCAATCCACTAAAACCCAGGATGCCACCCACACCAGTCTGAACTTGCAGCCTCACCATGCCTTACAACACTGTGTATGCCACTGTGCTTCTTAAATCTCTCAAACCAGCCTTTGTTGGCCCTAAAGTCACTACCAGCAGCACTTGTTCAAGGAGTTTTCTTCACAAGATCTTCATGCAAACGCCTTGCCTTCTCACAAATAACAGACTCCACTACACTGTCTCCCACTATCTGTTTTACTTTAATCCACAATAATAATAACTTTTCCATTTGTTCCATTATTGGTGACCTTTTGTTTCGTAAGCACATTTACTCCTTTGGCAACATCAGCCTCCTTGATCTGTTATTTCTTTGACAGGATGGTTGTAATTGTTGATTTGTTTTTCCCAAACATCCTGGCAAGTTCCAGCACCCGCATACCACTCTCATATTTCTCAATCACTTCTCTCTTAAATTCCATGGTATTTCTCACTCTCTTTGCCACAGGAACTTTAATAGGAACTTTCTTGGGAGCCATGGTTACTTATTTCGCAGTTGCACTGGCAAAAAAACAATGGAAAACAAACGAAATGTTTGTAGGAATGAGCAGAAGCTTCCTCACGTACCGAGAGGCACAAACAAACTGAAGCGGAAGCGTCCCCAGCCGGCGGGTTGATGCGTCTAATACGGCCGCTAACCGGAATAACGGCCGGTAACCAGGAGCCATAAAACCGGCCGCTAACTGAGTTGGCCACTAACAGGAACGGCCGCTAACCGAGGGTTCACTGTAGTATAAGCATTTAAGTCTTAGAATTAACGAAGAAAACAGAGATATTAGACAAGACATAACCGGTGGCCGTAATGAAGTGTTACTTTGTACACATAAAAAGAGGTAAACATAAGTTTGTGTGACTGACTTGACTGACTGACTGACTTACTGACTGACTTACTGACTGACTGACTGACTTGACTTACTGACTTGACTGACTTAGACTGACTTACTGACTTGACTGACTTACTGACTTGACTGACTTACTGACTTGACTGACTGACTGACTTGACTGACTTACTGACTTGACTGACTGACTGACTTGACTGACTTACTGACTTGACTGACTTACTGACTTGACTGACTTACTGACTTGACTGACTTACTGACTTGACTGACTGACTGACTTGACTGACTTACTGACTGAATGACTTGACTGACTTACTGACTGAATGACTTGACTGACTGAATGACTTGACTGACTGATGACTGACTGACTGATGACTTGACTGACTGAATGACTTGACTGACTGAATGACTTGACTGACTGAATGACTTGACTGACTGAATGACTTGACTGACTGAATGACTTGACTGACCGAATGACTTGACTGACCTTACTGAATGACTTGACTGACTTACTGAATGACTTTAATTGAATGCTTAGTTAGAACCATCGAACCTTCACTTCAGTTCCAGAATCTCTACTATCCACCTCAGCCCAGTAGGGCCACAGCATAACTCTCCACTCTCTTCACAATCATCCACAAACACCAGCACCCACAATTTAAGACAAATACTATTATTTCTGTTACATTTGTAGTCTTCAGCAGTAAAAACAACATAATGCATCACGATAATGAACTACAATTACATATTCACTTTTATTTGTGTCAGATCTGTTGGTCTAAAAAAAACTTGTTTGGCTTTTTGGGGACTCCCAGGAATGTAACCCTATTTTTCCCATATGTTCTTTTAATTATATAACACGAAATTATCTAACTCGACATTTTCAGGAACGTAACTACCGTGCTAAATGATGATCTACTGTACTTTCATACATTCCCCTCTTTGCTTTCATGGATAAAGTTCTCTATCTCCTCAAGCTCCTCAGTGCACCACTCATCTTTTTCCCCTCGTTAATTCTATGATTCACCTCATCCTTCATATACCCATCTGCTGACACATTCCCTCCCAGATATCTGAACACATTCACCTCCTCCATACTCTCTCCCTCCAATCTGATATCCAGTCTTCCGTTATCTAATTTTTTTGTTATCATCATCACCTTACTCTTTCCTATACATGTATTCACTTTTAATTTCGTTCTTTTACATACCCTACCAAACTCATCCACCAACCTCTGCAACTTCTCTTCAGAATCCCCCAAAAGCACAGTGTCATCAGCAAAGAGCAACTGTGACAACTCCCACTTTGTGTTAGATTCTTTATCTGTTAACCCTAAACCTCTTGCCAACACCCGAGCATTCACTTCTCTTACAACTCCATCTATAAATTTATTGAACAACCATGGGGACATCACACATCCCTGTCTAAGGCTTACTTTTACTGGGAAATCTCCCTCTCGCCTACATACTCTAACCTGAGCCTCACTATCCTCGTAAAAACTTTTCACCGCTTTCAATAACCTACCTCCTATTCCATACATTTGGAACATCTGCCACATTGCCCCCCTATCCACCCTATCATATGCCTTTTCCAAATCCATAAATGCCACAAACACCTCTTTACCCTTATCTAAATATTGTTCACCTATATGTTTCACTGCAAACACTTGGTCTACACACCCCCTACCCTTCCTAAAGCCTCCTTGTTCATCTGCTATCCTGCTCTCTGTCTTACTTCTATTTCTTTCAATAATAACTCTACCATACACTTTACCAGGTATACTCAACAGACTTATTCCCCTATAATTTTTGCACTCTTTTGTCCATTTTGCCTTTATACAAAGGAACTATGCATGTTCTCTGCCAATCCCTAGGTACCTTACCCTCTTCCATACATTTATTAAATAAAAACACTAACCACTCTAAAACTATATCCCCACCTACCTTTAACATTTCTATCTTTATCCCATCAATCCCAGCTGCTTTACCCCCTTTCATTCTACTCACTGCCTCACGAGCTTCCCCCACACTCACAACTGGTTCTTCCTCACTCCTATAAGATGTTATTCCTCCTTGCCCTATACACGAAATCACAGCTTCCCTATCTTCATCAACATTTAACAATTCCTCAAAATATTCCCTCCATCTTCCCAATACCTCTAACTCTCCATTTAATAACTCTCCTCTCCTATTTTTAATTGACAAATCCATTCTTTCCCTAGGCTTTCTCATCTTGTTAATCTCACTCCAAAACTTTTTCTTATTTTCAATAAAATTTGTTGATAACATCTCACCCACCCTCTCATTTGCTCTCTTTTTACATTGCTTCACCACTTTCTTAACCTCTCTTTTTCTCTCCATATACTCCTCCCTCCTTACATCACTTCTACTTTGTAAAAACCTCTCATCTACCTGGAGTCTACCTGGAGAGGATTCCAGGGGTCAACGCCCCCGCAGCCCGGTCTGTGACCAGGCCTCCTGTGGGACCAGAGCCTGATCAACCAGGCTGTTACTGCTGGCCGCACGCAGTCCAACGTACGAACCACAGCCCGGCTGATCAGGTAGCGACTTGAGGTGCCTGTCCAGTGCCTGCTTGAAGACAGCCATGGGCTTGTTGGTAATCCCCCTGATGTATGCTGGGAGGCAGTTGAACAATCTTGGGCCCCTCACACTTATTGTGTTGTCCCTCAACGTGCTAGTGGCACCCCTGCTCTTCATTGGGGGGATGTTACATCGCCTGCCGAGTCTTTTGCTTTCGTAGGGAGTGATTTTTGTGTGCAAGTTTGGTACTAAGCCCTTGAGAATTTTCCATGTGTATATAATAATGTATCTCTCCCGCCTGTGTTCTAGAGAGTACAGGTTTAGGAACTTCAAGCGTTCCCAGTAGTTGAGGTGGTTTATCGCACTTATGCGTGCGGTGAAGGTTCTCTGCACATTTTCAAGGTCAGCAATTTCACCCGCCTTGAAAGGTGCAGTTAGTGTGCAGCAATATTCCAGCCTAGATAGAACAAGCGATCTGTAAAGTGTCAACATGGCTAACTTTTTCTCTCTTACTACTCTCTTTACATCCTCATTCTACCAATCATTCTTCTTCCCTCCTGCACCCACTTTCCTACAACTACAAACTTCTGCTGAACACTCTAACACTATATTCTTAAACTTACCCCATACTTCTTCTACCCCACTGCCTATACTCTCACTAGCCCATCTGTCCTCCAACAGTTGTTTATATCTTACCCTAACCACCTCCTCCTTTAGTTTATAAATCTTCACTTCTCTCTTACTTGCTGTTTCCATTCTCCTTGTATCCCATCTACCTTTTACTCTCTTTGTAGCTACAACTAAAAAGCGATCTGATATATCTGTGGCCCCTCTGTAAACATGTATACGGTTATTTAATATGATGTATACATCATATTAAATAACATAAAGTAAAAAAATTGCAACCTATATCTAACATGTTTAATGTTTATGCTTTGACAGTTTATTCATCTAGACATTTCAGCACGGAAATATCTTTTCTATAACAGTTACACTGTTAAGTTCACCTTAACCATCAGCGGTGACTTGTATATGAGCACATATTTACTCAGCAATTATCTTCACTGTAAAGTGATGCACACAAGAGGTAGCTTCACAGCTAACCTCAACTATAAAGGGTTTGCTTGTTTTTCTCTCCCTTCATGTTCATGCATTTTTTTTTTTGCAGGTATGAAGTGTATCCAAAGAATCAAATTTCTGAAAATGAGAAAAAAGAAGTGGTTATGAGCCTCAAGAGGAAGAGCAATGTGAAGAACAGGAAATATACAGATTATCTGGTAAAGAAGAGGAAAATGGATGTTGACATTGATTTAATTAAGCCCAAGGTACCTGGTAATGCCTTTACCGTCTTCATTAAAAGCTTACACCAAGGAGAACTTAAATTAAAGGTACACTATTGCATTTTGTTGTACATATATGCAATTTTTGTTTCAAGGTGGATGACATTTTTTCGTTGGTTAAAGTTCATGGGATGGTAGATACACTCCCACACCTTGGTTGATACCTGATTGCCTCTGTATCATGCTCACTCTTACAGGTTTAGAGCTTCTTATGAGACTTATTGGGATAAATATTTCTAAGGTCTCAGGGATCTCTCTCCCCTTCTTCTGTTTTATAGTCTTCATTTTCAAAGTCCCTTTTCCAGTAAGACAAAAACCACTATAACTTCTTATCAGTCCTAAGACAACTGCAGTTATACACTCTGTATGCTGTACAGTAGGGCCCTGCTTTACAGTGTTCTATGCACACACAACCCGCACATATAAAAGAGAGGAGCTTACGACGACGTTTCGGCCCGACTTGGACTTTGTAAATGGTCCAAGTCGGGCCGAAACGTCGTCGTAAGCTCCTCTCTTTTATATGTGCGGGTTGTGTGTGTATTGTTCCAGTCACGGTATTGTGCCTTTTTGTTATTTACAGTGTTCTGCTAATACGGCGAATTCAAATTATGACCAAAACTTTCTATACGGCGAGCGGTCTTTCAAATACGGTGCACAGTCTTTCAAATACGTTGCACATCACCCAGTTTGTTTACATTCTCCATGAGTATGTTTCTCTATTATGTATGAAAACTTTCCAAAATTTCAAGTGTTTTAAAGTTATTGCATATTTTATGTGTTCTGGTAATAATACATGTGTACCTGTACCTAAATATACTTACACACTGTGCTGGCATGCAGGTACACATTAAAATCACTAAGAGTGTCCCTCTAGTCTTAACGCCATAGTAATACTGATAGTATGTAATAATAATCACTCTTGTGTACATTAAATGTCGTATTTTACGTTAATATAGACATTTTCATTAATCAATCTATGATATTTTCCTCAAAATTATATAAGAAACACATTACATAGCATATAAACATGCTATGTTTATATGCTATGGAGGGGTGGTTGCTGGGCGGAGGGAAAACTAATAATAATAATAATTCTTGGGCACACTAAATGTCTTATTTTACGTTAATGTAGACATTTTCATTGATCCATCTATGATATTTTCTTCAAAATTATATAAGAAACACGTTACATAGCATATTAACATGATACACTCAAAGAATAAAAATTGACAAATATGAGATTTGTTTACCAAGCGACTTTGTAGGAGTGTCAGAAGAATTACTTTTTCTCTAGTCAAACTGGGGGATAAGTGTAGAAAAATATTCCTTTCGTATGCCTTCACTCTATATATAGCTATTCACGACCCTTGTGGATTTAGCGCTTCATTTTTATTATGATAATAATACAGTGGAACCCCGGTTAACGAACACCCCGGAAATCGTGTAATTATGTAAGTATAATATTGTAAGTGCTTGTGGAAGTGTATTTTTGGGGGTCTGAAATAGACTAACCTAAATGACATTTTTTCTTAAGGAAGTAAATTCGTTCGGTAATGGCAATTGAGCAGGCTTCTGCAATTAATTTTTTTCGTTAACCGGGGTTCCACTGTATACTTAATATCATTCACTCTAAAAATGGTGTGTTGCATGAGAATGGGAGTGTTGCTGTTTATTTATTCTTCTGTACTAACTTATACAACTTGTACACAATGTAAGAGTGTATTGTGAGGTAATTAATATTATAATAAAAAAAAATTGTGAGGTAAAAGTTTCACAAACTCTTACAAACTTACGTGAATGAACTAAAAGTGGACACATATTAATACACATTTATTTTGCCTGACCGAGTGATCGCCCACTACCTGTTCAGTTTGTGTTTTTACATTGTCTGAACTCCGTATCTCGTTCTCTCTCTCGTTTACTCTTTCGTTAACTATATGGTTCTCATTGACTATGGCGTCTAAGCTTAGTTGTGATAAAAAGAGGAGTCGTAAGCCTCTTACTTTAAGTGCCAAGTTAGAAATAATTAAACTGAGTGAGCAAGGTATGTCTATGACTGCGATATCACGTAAGCTTGGTTTGGCTCGTCAAGCAGTTAGTACAATTGTGAACAATAAGGAGAAAGTGTTGCGGGAAATTAAAAGTGCTACACCAGTGAACACTAATGTTATAAGAAAACATGATAACCTTATTGCTGACATGGAGAAACTTTTAATGGTGTGGATTTATGATCAGACTAGTCACAATGTGCCTTTAAGCCGAGCCATTATCCACTCCAAGGCCCTAAGTCTCTTCAATTCTATGAAGGCTGAGAGAGGTGAGGAAGCTGCTGAAGATAAATTCACAGCTAGCTGGTTTAAAAGATTTAAGGAAAGAGGTCAACTTCACAACATCAGAGTGCAGGGTGAAGCTGCAAGCGCCGACAATTTAGCTGCAGAAAATTATCCACATGAGCTCACTGAGATACTAGAATGTGGTGGATATACCAAGCAACAGATTTTTAATGTGGATGAAACTGCATTATTTTGGAAGAAGATGCCATCAAAGACATTTATTGCTAAAGAAGAGAAGTCAGTGTCTGGCTTCAAAGCTGCAAAAGACAGGCTAACACTCTTGCTAGGAGCTAATGCTGCTGGGGATTGCAAGTTAAAACCTATGATAATTTATCACTCAGAGAATCCTAGGGCCTAAAGAACTACGCAAACAGTATCCTCCCTGTTTATTATAAATCCAATTTGAAAGCTTGGATGACAGCCAATCTTTTCATAAATTGGTTCACAGACTATTTTAAGCCTACAGTTGAGGCTTACTGCAAGGAAAAGAAAATTCTTTTTAATGTTTTACTTATTTTAGACAATGCCCACCCTACAGCTCTACATGCCCTGCCCACCCTACAGCTCTACATGCCCAGCGCACCCTACAGCTGTACATGCCCTGCCCACCCTACAGCTGTACATGCCCGGCCCACCCTACAGCTCTACATGCCCGGCCCACCCTACAGCTGTTGCAGCCCACCACGCTGTATGCCGCCCCACCCTACGCTGTGCTGCTCGACCCACCTACGACTGTCTGCCTGCCACCCTCAGCTCTACATGCCCAGCCCACCCTACAGCTCTACATGCCCGGCCCACCCTATAGCTACATATCCGGCCCACCCTACAGCTCTACATGCCTGGCCCACCCTACAGCTCTACATGCCCGGCCCACCCTTCAGCTCTACATGCCCGGCCAACCCTACAGCTCTACATGCCCCTGCCCACCCTACAGCTCTACATGCCCCTGCCCAACCTACAGCTCTGCATGCCCCTGCCTACCCTACAGCACTGCATGCCCCTTCCCACCCTACAGCACTGCATGCCCCTGCCCACCCTACAGCTCTACATGCCCAGCCCACCCTACAGCTCTACATGCCCCTGCCCACCCTACAGCTCTAAATGCCCCTGCCCACCCTACAGCTCTACATGCCCAGCCCACCCTACAGCTCTACATGCCCAGCCCACCCTACAGCTCTACATGCCCAGCCCACCCTACAGCTCTACATGCCCCTGCCCACCCTACAGCTCTACATGCCCCTGCCCACCCTACAGCTCTGCATGCCTGGCCCACCCTACAGCTCTACATGCCTGGCCCACCCTACAGCTCTACATGCCTGGCCCACCCTACAGCTCTACATGCCCGGCCCACCCTACAGCTCTACATGCCCAGCCCACCCTACAGCTCTATGCCTGGCCCACCCTACAGCTCTACATGCCCGGCCCACCCTCAGCTCTACATGCCGGCCCACCTTACAGCTCTACATGCCCCTGCCCACCCTGCTGCTCTCATGCCTGGCCACCCTACAGCTCTACATGCCCTGCCCACCCTACAGCTCTACATGCCCTGCCCACCCTACAGTCTCATGCCGCCCACCCTCAGCTCTACATGCCCGGCCCACCCTACAGCTCTACATGCCCCTGCCCACCCTACAGCTCTACATGCCTGGCACACCCTACAGCTTCATGCCTGGCCCACCCTACAGCTCTACATGCCTGACCCACCCTACAGCTCTACATGCCCAGCAAACCCTACAGCTCTACATGCCCGGCCCACCCTACAGCTCTACATGCCCGGCCCACCCTACAGCTCTACATGCCCGGCCCACCCTACAGCTCTACATGCCCGGCCCACCCTACAGCTCTACATGCCGGCCCACCCTTCAGCTCTACATGCCCATGCCCACCCTACAGCTCTACATGCCCCTGCCCATTCTACTGCTCTGCATGCCCCTGCCCACCCTACAGCTCTACATGCCCAGCCGACCCTACAGCTCTACATGCCCCTGCCCACCCTACAGCTCTACATGCCCCTGCCCACCCTACAGCTCTACATGCCAGACCCCCTGCAGCTCTACATGCCCTGCCCCCTGCAGCTCCTGCCCACCCACCATCAGCTCTAGCATGCCCAGCCTGCCCTCGCTCTGACATGCCCTGCCCACCCTGACAGCTCTACATGCCCTGCCACCCTCAGCTTATGCCTGGCCACCTACGCTTTGCCCTGCCCCTAGCTCTCATGCCAGCCACCCTACAGCTCTACATGCCCAGCCCACCCTGCAGCTCTACATGCCCAGCCACCTACAGCTCTCATGCTCCTGCCCACCCTACGCTCACATGCTGCCACCTACGCTCCACGCACTACAGCTTCATGCTGCACCTACAGCTTACATGCCGCCCACCCTAGTCTACATGCCCGCCACCTCAGCTCTACATGCTGGCCTCCTACAGCTCTACATGCCTGGCCACCCTACAGACTCTACATGCCTGCACCCAGCTCTACATGCGACCTCTACATGCCTGGCCCACCCTACAGCTCTACATGCCCGCCCACCCTACAGCTCTACATGCCGGCCCACCCTACGAGCTCTACATGCCTGACCCACCTACAGCTCTACATGCCCGGCCCACCCTACAGCTCTCTGCCTCACCTACAGCTTAGCCCCCACCCTACAGCTCTACATGCTGCCCCCTACAGCTCTACATGCCCGGCCACCCTCAGCTCTACATGCCCTGCCCACCCTACAGCTCTACATGCCCGCCCACCCTACAGCTCTACATGCCCGGCCCACCCTACAGCTCTACATGCCTGGCCCACCCTGCAGCTCTACATGCCTGGCCCACCCTCAGCTCTACATGCCCTGCCCTCTCTGCTCTACATGCCCGCCCACCCTACAGCTCTACATGCCGCCACCCTACAGCTCTACATGCCGGCCCACCCTACAGCTCTCATGCCCTGCCCATCCCTCGCTCTACATGCCCGGCCCACCCTACAGCTCTACATGCCTGCCCACCCTACAGCTCTACATGCCTGTCCACCCTACAGCTCTACTGCCTGCCCACCCTACGGCTCTACATGCCTGGCCACCCTACAGCTCTACATGCCCGCCCACCCTACAGCTCTACATGCGCCTGCCCATGACCCCCTACGCTCTACAGTGCCCGCCCACCCTACAGCTCTACATGCCCGCCCACCCTACAGCTCTACATGCCCGCCCACCCTCAGCTCTACAGCCTCAGCCCACCCTACAGCTCTACATGCCTGCCCACCCTACAGCTCTACATGCCCAGCCCACCCTACAGCTCTACATGCCCTGCCCACCCTACAGCTCACATGCCTGCCCACCCTACAGCTCTACATGCCGCCCACCCTCAGCTCTGCATGCCCTGCCCACCCTACAGCTCTACATGCCCATGCCCACCCTACAGCTTCTACATGCCCTGCCCACCCTACAGCTCTACATGCCCAGCCCACCCTACAGCTCTACATGCCTGCACCCTAAGCTCTACATGCCCGGCCCACCCTACAGCTCTACATGCCCGGCCCACCCTACAGCTCTACATGCCCGGCCCACCCTACAGCTCTACATGACCGGCCCACCCTACAGCTCTACATGTCCGGCCCACCCTACAGCTCTACTTGCCCAACCCACCCTACAGCTCTACATGTCCGGCCCACCCTACAGCTCTACATGACCGGCCCACCCTACAGCTCTACATGCAGTGCCCATCCTACAGCTCTACATGGTATGTACAAGGAGATAAATGTTGTTTTTATACCTACAAACTCAACTTCATTACTGAAGACAATGGATCAAGGTGTAATTGCAGCCTTTAAATCTTATTACCTAAGAAGAACTTTCATTAAGGCTGTAAATTTTCTAGGCAATGATAAAATGTCTGGGCCTAAACAAAATATATTAAAAACCTTTTGGAAAGGTTTCACAATTTTGGATGGTATTAAAAATATTAGAGAGTCATGGAATGAAGTAAAAGAAACTACACTCAAAGGTGTTTGGAAGAATCTAATTCCTGAACTTATGGACGATTTTGAAGACTTTGAGAATCCAGTGGATGAAGTGAGTGTTAATGTTGTGGATATGGCAAGGGAATTAGAATTGGAAGTGGATAAGATAAGATAAGATTTTCTTCAGATTTTTAACCCCGGAGGGTTAGCCACCCTTTTTCATGAAGAGGCTCTAACAGATGAAGATCTTCTTCTGACTGAAGAGCAAAGAAAAAAGTTTCAAGAAGAGGAGATCCATCCTGATGATAGTCTTCTTGCCATTAAAGAAATGAAAACCCAGGATTTGGAAAAAGCTTTCAACCATATAGAAATAGCAATGACAATTTTTGAGAAGATTGATCCAGATTTACAACGAAGTTCAACAGTGGATGCATCCCTTTCCCATGATGTTACATGCTATAAAGAAATTTTAAGGGAAAGGAAAAAAAAATCCTTAAGGCAAAGTTCAATGTTTTCCTACTTTATGAAAGTATCATGGCAACCTTCAACATCAACAGCTAGCCTTGAACAACCTTCAACATCAACAGCTAACCTTGAACAGCCTTCAACATCAACAGCTAGCCTTGAACAGCCTTCAACATCAACAGCTAGCCTTGAGCAACCTTCAACATCAACAGCTAGCCTTGAACAGCCTTCAACATCAACAGCTAGCCTTGAACAGCCTTCAACATCAACAGCTAGCCTTGAACAGCCTTCAACATCAACAGCTAGCCTTGAACAGCCTTCAACATCAACAGCTAGCCTTGAACAGCCTTCAACATCAACAGCTAGCCTTGAACAGCCTTCAACATCAACAGCTAGCCTTGAACAGCCTTCAACATCAACAGCTAGCCTTGAACAGCCTTCAACATCAATAGCTAGCCTTGAACAGCCTTCAACATCAACAGCTAGCCTTGAACAGCCTTCAACATCAACAGCTAGCCTTGAACAGCCTTCAACATCAACACACACTCCTTTAAGAGCTTCACACAAGTCTCCAAAACGAATAAAAGTTGAAGAATCAGAGGATGTTTGTGTGCCATCTTCTGATTTTATTCTATAAATACCCTGCCACTCACCTCTCACACATTAATATTAATATTTTAAGGTAAGTAATAAGTGTACTCTGTGTGTATCTTACTTTTTATTGTGTTTTTTAATGCCTAGTTCTATTGCTAACTTAATATAAGCTAGTGTAAACTTGTCTGACATTTATATGCATTTATAAGTGGAAAAAATTGGCGTTCTGCTTTTCGACGATGTCTGCTTTAAGGCACTAGTCTGGAACCTAACCTGCCATATAAGTGGGGCCCTACTGTATATGGGGTTATCAGTGCCTCCTTGTTGAAGTCCTGAAAGCTACCATTAAATTCACCAGCCTTGCATGTGCTGCAGATGTTCTTCAGTTGATGTGTATATCAGGAGAAATGAAGCGAGGGAGACAGGTTACCACACTTGTACTTGATAATTGAGATATTTGTGCATCATTTGGGAGTCTTTATTCTTGAAACATTTCTCCAGCTAATGGCTTCTTCATTCCAATACAGAGAAGAATGATGGAAGATGAGGAGTTTGAAGTAATCAGTCCCTCAGCCTTGAGTCGATGCAGTCAGTCCATCAAGACTGATGAACTGAACACACTGACTTGGGTGAGGGTTAAAGTAATACAATGCAATCTCTGACAGACCAGTGGGGAGGGAATGTCATTTTAAAAGAAAATTCATTATTTTGATGTGCCTGCTGGCACATGTAAAGTGTTCTGATTTTAGAAAATTGACCCACTTTACCATCATGGATTTTGATGAAACTTGGTGTGCTGAATCTTACATGTCTGAAACTAACTCTGGTAAAGTTTTAGATTTACCAATGAAATGGTTGCTGAGATAGAACCCTTTGTTTGACACCATGTCATGACCATGTACTCTAACCCTACAAAATTTTGGAAATTTTAAATAAAAATAATTTCTCACTCCTACCAAAATGAAAAATTGTTGTTTTACACAACTTCTTATGCTTAATCCAATAAAACTAATATGGATTTACATTTTTTTTAAATTGACATGCTGATTGAGCCTCGCAAAAATATCAGTGCATCAAAAAGATGTCAAAGTTTAGCCTTCTCTGGCTTGTGTAATAATAAAAATATCCCTGTGAAATACCATTTATTATTTTGTGACATAACATTGTTTACAAATACAGTGGTCCCCCGAGTTACATACACCCCGGAAATCGTACAATTATGTAAGTAAAATATATTGTAAGTGCTTGTGGAAGTGTATTTTTGGGGGTTGGAAATAGACTAACGTATGTAACATTTTTCCTTAAGGGAGTAAATTCGTTCGGTAGTGGAGCTTGAGCAGGCTTCTGGAGTGAAGTTTTTATGATACTCGGGGGACCACTGTATATAATTTTAACTTTGGAGTATGTTTCATTCCTTTTAAATTTAAATTCTCACATTTTTTTTTAAAAAAAGTAGAAAAATTTGTATTTTCAATGTGCTTTTGCAAAAAATAAAAGTCATTTTGAAACATTAGAAAGAGCATGTTTTAAACCATCAAAAAAAGTTGTTTCAGTTTTTCATCGCACCCATATAATACCCAAAAAATAAGGGTCAAAATTCAACAGGTTACTGTAGCTTCATTTGGCGCTTGTTTTGATTATATTAATAATAATACTGTAGCTTCAATGGCTCTGCGAAAATCCACAGTTTAGATAACTTTTTATGCTGGACGTGTCATGTGATCATTTTTTTTAGCAATGTTTTTGAGAAAAGCATTGAAGTATTTGGTTTAGTTGGTCCATGGTGGTATTTCCACCAATTTGAACCAGCAACCATAGAGGTCACATCTGATAACCATGCAATCTCAGCCACAGGTGGGTTTCTTTGTTCATGTTTCCAAGCCTGTAGTCTTGGTTTCCTTGTTGAGGTTTCTGGGGTATCTGGTTCTCAAGCCAATAACGGAGCTGCTTAGTCTAAATTCCCGAGCCAACAATGGGTATCTTCGGTTGGTTCCCAAGCCGAAGTTCTGATTAAAAAGGAACAGGAAGTAGGGAAGTGTGGCATTGCTCCAGCACCCCAGAAATGTTGTGTCTTTCAGGCCAGTAAAATGAACTGGCCAGAATGCATGGGTGCATGAACTTCATCAACGCATCACTTTCTTCCGCTGATACTTCAACAACATTTCCAATCCACCATTTATCGTAAATGCAAGCAATGTAATTACCAGGGAGCAGTTGTGGCATTTTAGTGTCCATATTGGAAGTTTTGCAAGTGAAGTAGATGGCATCATTCGAAACTTTGCTTACATGTATGGTGTTTGAGTCAAGTGACAGAAACTGGTGATGCTCCCTTGTTTCAGCTATTGTGCTGCTTCCTCACCATCTTCTAGAAACAATTTATTTTCATCAACTTCTTCTTTGGAAACAAATATATACAGTGGACCCCCGAGTTTCGGTCATAATTCATTCCAGAAGGCTGCTCAAGTGCCATTACCGAATGAATTTACTCCTAGGAATAATGTCAGTAGGTTAGTCCATTTCAAACCCCCAAAATTACACTTACAAAAGCACTTACAATATTACACTTACATAATTGTACAATTTCCGAGGTGACCGGAACTCGGGGTCCACTGTATATGATTCTATGTACAGTGGACCCCCGAGTTATGTTCACCTTGGAAATCGTACAGTTATGTAAGTGTAATATTGTAAGTGCTTTTGTAAATGTATTTTTGGGAGTCTGAAATGGACTAACCTACTTGACATTATTTCTTAAGGGAGAAAATTCGTTCGGTAATGGCACTTGAGCAGCCTTCTGGAATGAATTATGATCGTAACTCGGAGGTCCATTGTATATTCTTGTCCATATCAAAATCATCAGTAGATGAGGACAAGGCAATTGAAGTCTCCGCTATTTGAGCATCAGCTATACATTTTGAACAAATTTTTTTGACCTGGTTTTATTTTGCTCTTTGTCAAACAATTCAATTTGTTAGCCATTTCAACATCAACCCTCAAAAGTTTTGTTCTCGTATGATGGTTTTGTTTTCCAAATGGATTGCTGCATGTCTTTTGCATTGTTTCATATTTTTCGAGGTACATTGCTTCATTATGCAAACAAATTTGGTCATCGTCCATAAGATTTACTTTTGAACGTTGAATAAGTAGTGCTTTGTCATCTGTGGATAAGTCTTGTACCGATTTAAATCCAACTTTCTTGCAACAAAATAAGCCGTGACATGTTGATGAAGGTTTTTCTCTTCCAATGATACGCTACAGAGGCAGCATCCTAGCAGCCCTTATTCTCCAAAAAACTCAGCGCTCATCAAAGCTTGTGATGGCCTAATTGAAGGTACAACTGCACAAACCCACGTAAAACACAAAATGACCCAAGAATACTAGAAATGCTACCCAAACCTTAACAAAATTGAAGATCTAAGGAAGACAGCCCTGCAAACCCAAACATCGCCCGCGCTGCCAGACGAACGCCTAACCCAAGCTAAAGGAAATTAAGCCTCCTCCATAGCTTCACTAGTGATACTATGAGCGGAAATCGCAGAGGAACCAACAACAGTACCAAGAAACCAACGCTAAGGACTTTGAAACACAACATGTCTACACAACAGAAAACCGGTACATCAACAACCCCCCACACCCCTGCCCGGACCCCGACGACAACAATAACACCACCCACCATGGCTGACTCTCCCACCAACCCCACCAGCTTCGTAGGATTCCTTCCTGGGCACCAAGGTATGACTACTCCTGATACTATTAGGGAATACATCATTGCCCTTGAAGCTGAAAACAAAGACATCAAAGCAAAACTAGTGAAATATGAATCCAAGCTAACTAACCTCGAGATCAAGATCCAAAACCTTGAAGAGAAGATTACATCGGGAAATACTGACACAGAAAATACTCTACAAACAGCTATAACCAGTCACACCGATCAAATAACAACTCTGAATATGAAGGTGGAAGAAGCAATTAAGGACTGGAATAACAACATGCACACTCGACTTGATGAATATCTTGATTTTCAAGATGACAAAACCGAACAAGATAACTTGTCTGATGCAGTTATAATAAACAGCAACCACATTCCCAGAGACATAACTCAATCCCAGTGCAAGGAAACTGCTATCAACATATTACAAGACCACCTACAAGTTAATGTGCAAAGTAATGAAATCAAAGAAACACGATTGCTAGGAAAACAAGGTAAACCTAGTATAATGATCAGACTTCATTCATATGATACAAAAAAGGACCTAATTAAATCAGCATTACAATGAAAAGTGGAGTATACATCAACGAGTGCCTAACCAGGAAACGTCAAAACCTTCTGTTTAGGTTGAGAAAACTTAAACTGGAGAACAAAATCCATCAGTGCTTCGCTCGTGATGGGAAAATACTAGTTCGAAAAGTATCAACAGGTCAGCAATTTTCTATATCAAACGAACGTGATCTCACCAACTTCCTTAGACAAGCTGACATTACCATTACTGATTAGCCTATTGTCCTCAACACATAATATACGTGTGGTGTATTAGTGTATGTTACTACTACTTTGTGAAATTTTTTTGTACTAACTTTATACTAGCTAGTACCAACTACCTCATACACTATGTACTTTACTTTTAGTGCTATTACTTGCTTAAACTTTATAATATAAATCAAATCTTGCTTCTAAGTTAATTTTATATCATATTTCCTATCTGTCCATTTATTTTAATCCCCATTTATATATTCTTTTGAAATAGTTCCCAGCAAATCAATACCTAGTACTGCCTTTCATCCAATAATTCCTTTACTTGAAGCTTTAAAAAAATAATTAAGGTGCTAATTCTGGTGCTAAAGTGTTTTACACTTTTTATTTACTATTATATTCCCTAAAGTGTTAACTCTCATAATTAAGGTGCTAATTTTGGTGCTAAAGTGTTTTACTATTTTTATTTACTGCCACAGTTCTTATATTAATTTTTATTATAATAATTAAGGTGCTAACTCAGGTACTAATTTACTTTACTTTCATTGTTTGCTATCATTTTCCCTAGCTCCTTTATTCCCAGCTTTAGTAAACTACCATAGTTCAATTAATTGCATTTGTATAAATTGACTAAGGTACAAATTCACGTGCTAACAACTCTGTCAAATACCCTGTATCTCTACAAACTCTTATTAAAAATTTGTAATAATCAAATAGTTCCTAAGAATTTAATCTAGTACCATATTATTAAGTTTAGTATTATCTATTCTTCTCAGGTCTAGTTATAGAATCACATCAAATCTTATGATTACAGGAATTGATCCTGATATCAACCTATTATTAAATGATTTACATGATTCCAACAGCAACTGCAACTATTACACAGCAGATCAAGCAAAGACATTACTCAGAGCCAACAATAACATAACTATCTTCAATTACAATGTTAGATCTTTGAGCAAACATTATGATGACCTCACAGCACTACTCCAATCCCTCCAGACCAATATGTCAATCATCACACTCACTGAGACCTGGCTAAAGCCTGATACTACAGATGTCTATGCCATCCCAGGTTACACAGCCATTCACAATTGTAGGACAGATCAGCGAGGGGGTGGAATAGCTATATATTACTCAGATCAACTTGAATGTATCGATAACTCTTGCATAAGGGATGAGCATGGAGAATATATTATAGCTAAATTTAAATCAAAAGACCTGCAAAAACCCCTCACAGTGATAAACATCTACAAATTACCACAGTCACACATTCACCATTTTAGTGAAAAACTAGGTAACCTAATAACTGATGCACACATGAACAAAGACCATTTGCTGCTCACAGGAGACTTCAGTATAAATCTCCTACATGACCAGGACCCACAAGTAACAGAATTCACAAACACTATGAGCAACTGCTTGTTACTACCAACAATATCAAAACCTACAAGAATCTCCAAGACTAGTATCTCATTACTAGACCACATCTGGACTAATACTATAGCCCCTCTAAAATCAGGCATCATCACAGACAACACCACAGACCACTATCCGACCTTTCTCATAACTAATCTTGGTAAATTGCCCCTAGATATTACAAAAGTTACCTTCAGACTACATAATGAGTCAGCTATAAATAACTTTATAACAGCTATGATTAACATTGACTGGCATAATGAGTTAGAAACATATACAGATACTAATGAATGCATCAAGAATTTCCTTAACAAAACCCACCACCTCTATAACAAACATTGCCCTAAAAAACTAAACAGATCACAGCTAAGAGACTTAACAATCCCTGGCTAACACCCAGCATCCTTAAATCCATTAACAAAAGGCACCAATATGAAAAACAATACAGAAGGGGTCTAATAACCAGAGAACAATCTAAACGCTACTCATCAATCCTTACCAGCCTGATAAGGAGATCAAAAAAATTGTATTATGAGAACAGACTCCAGAACATAAAAGGTGATATGAAAAAGACCTGGAAGACCCTATCTGCAATTCTAGGAAATAATAAGATAGCGAAAAACAACACCATCAAATTATCAAGAGCAGATGAACCCCTACTCTCACCTACTGAGTCAGCAAACAGACTTAATGTTTTCTTCTCCACCATAGGAAAGAATCTAGCGAGTAAAATCCCAAGCTCAAACACCCGTCCAACAGACTACCTCACAAACACCTACCCTAATATGCTATTCCTAGCTCCTACCAACCCAATTGAAGTCTCGCTCATAATCAACACCCTTAAAATCAAGGCAGGAGACATAAACAGCTTACCAACTTTTATGTACAAAAAAGCTTCACAGGTACTGTCACCAATTATAGCAACACTATTCAATAAATCCATTGAAGCCTCTACCTTTCCATCAATTCTCAAAATAGCTAGGGTCACCCCGATCCACAAAGGAGGTGATCAAACAGACCTGAATAATTATAGACCAATTTCTAATTTACCATTGCTTTCTAAAATCTTCGAAAAATTAATTCATAGACAAATCTATTCCTACCTTGTCTCACACAATGTACTCAACCCCTGTCAATTTGGATTCAGGACAAATAAGAGCACAAACGATGCTATTACGCACATGTTGGAGTTAATATATACAGCACTTGAGAAAAAAGAAGTCCCACTGGGAATCTTCATTGATCTACGCAAAGCTTTTGATACAGTCGACCATGATTTACTGCTCACAAAATTAGCACACTATGGTATAAGGGGGCACCCACTCAACTACCTAAAGTCATACCTCACCAACAGAAGCCAATACGTGTACACAAATGGAGCGAACTCTTCCACACAACAAATTACAGTCGGAGTCCCTCAAGGAAGTGTCCTGGGGCCACTCCTATTCCTCATTTACATAAATGACCTACCGAATGACACAACATATGTCTTCTCTCACCCAAATCCAGTTATACTGGCCAACACTGTTAATGCCGAATTACAGAAAATATCAACATGGATGACGACTAACAAGCTTACTCTCAATACTGACAAGACCTACTTCATACAGTTTGGAAGCAAAGCCACAAATGTTCCACTTAACATAACACTCAATGGTACACCCATCACAAGACTCACAGAGGGAAAATTCCTAGGAATCCACCTTGACAGTAGCCTTAAATTCCAAACACATATACAACAAATTTCCAAGAAAATCTCGAAGACAGTAGGCATATTATCAAAGATATGCTATTATGTACCTCAATCAGCTCTCCTTGCACTATATCATTCACTTATCTACCCGTATCTCACCTATGGAATCTGTGCATGGGGATCAACAACGTTAAATCACCTTAGACCACTCATAACACAACAAAAGGCCGCAGTCAGAATGATAACAAATTCCCACTCTAGACAGCATACTCCACCAATATTCAAAAGTCTCAAACTACTCACCGTAAAGAACATTCATACTTACTCTTGTGCCTACTACATATATAAAACTTTACACTCTAATATAAACCCTCTGCTCAAAACTCTCCTCACCAACTTTAATAGGACCCATGACCACAACACAAGACACAGATCACTTTTTGATATACCCCGTGTTCATATCAACCTATGTAAAAATTCTATGCACATAAAGGGCCCCAGAATCTGGAATTCATTACCAGTAAATATTAAGATAATCTTGTCTGAAAATCAATTTAAGACTCAACTCAAAAACCACCTACTCACCCAAAACTAAATGATCATACTATAAACTACTTTGAAAAATGCTCATTGTTACTTTCCTATACGATAATCTCAATTTTTAATAATATGTTACTATTATGTTACCCCCTACTCATATTATAAGTTAATGTCAAAAATGCTCAATGGTATTTTCCTTAAGATAATCTCAATTCCATATTATCACTCAAGAATCTTAACACCTGTAACAATCAACAATCTAATATCTAATATTATTATATAATAATTTAAACAGTAAAATTTCATCATATTGTAATTTTGAAAATAATTTTTAACTAGAATAAACTCAATAAATTTCTCTAATATTAAGTACATAGTTTTTAAGGACTAGAATAAGCTGCCCCTAATGCCATGGCATGTCAGTGGCTCTCTTTGCACTCAATTTACATTGTAACTTCCGATACCCATGTAATCTGCAATGAAATAAAATTTGTTTGTTTGTTTGTTGTGGGACCACCGTTACTGGCATATTCCATAGTTTCCATACTAGAAATTTGATATCAAATTGTCTATATACAGCCTCTCCTCACTTAGTGACGTACTCGTTTACCAACACTTCAGACTTACGATGGGCTCTCTGACCAGTATTCATACCTAAATAATGTATATTAGAGCTGATTTCCTCTATTCTGTTTATTTCAATATACAGTGGACCCCCGAGTATCGTAATTAATCCGTTCCAGGAGCTAGTACTTAACACGAAGTTTACGAAATTCGAACCATTATTTCCCATAAGAAATAATGTAAATACAGTGGTACCTCGACTTACGATATTTTTTCATTCCAGAATACTGTTCAAGTGCCATTACCAAACGAATTTATCCCCTTAAGGAATGATATAAAATAGACTAGTCCTTTTAGATCCCCAAAATTACACTTACAAAAGTGTTTAAAAAAATAAACTTACATAAAAGGGTGAGTTTGGGGACCATCGTAAGTCGAGGTACCACTGTACAATTAATCCGTTCCACAAAAAAATATTCACATACTAAATTAAAAACAATATACATGTATATATATATATATATATATATATATATATATATATATATATATATATATATATATATATATATATATATACATTTACTTACCTTTATTGAAGAGTTGCAGGCATCTGGAAGGTAGAGTTGCTGATAGGGAAAGGGAGTTAGTGGTTGGAAGGGGAATCCCCCTCCAAAAGGACTTCAGGTAACAAGTCCCTCTCTGGGGTTACTTCCCTTTTTGGTCTTTTAATGCCACTAGGACCAGCTTGAGAGTCACCAGTCCCCTGCCTGGTGAAGTAACTGTCCAGAGTCCTCTGTTTCTGGCGACCCTTCAACACTTTCCTGAAGTGCGACATGGCTCTGTTACTGAAGTGGCTGCACAGAAGGCTCATTTCAGCTTGCTCAGGGTGGTGTCTTTCAACAAATGTCTGCAACTCATTCCACTTTGTACACATCTCCTTAAGCACTGAAGAGGGCACCTCCTTCTGTTTCTCACCCTCCTCCTTTGAAGCAATAACCTCAGCTGTGGTCTATTGCTGTTCCAGATGAAGCTCTTGCAGCTCTTCAGTTGTTAGCTCTACCCTGTGGGCCTCCACCAACTCTTCCACATCCTCACCACTCACCTCCAACCCCAGGTTGTTCCCCAATGCCACAATAGAGTCCACAACAGGCACAGGGTCGTCAGGGTCAAGGTCAGGGTCAGCCTCAAATCCTTCAAAATCCCTCTGTTGGACACAACCTGGCCACAATGGTCTCCAAGCAGAGTTCTAAGTCCTGGAAGTCACTCCCTCCCAAGCCTTACCTATAAGGCATATGCATTGCACAATGTTGAAGTGACCTTTCCAGAACTCTCTTAGGGTCAACTCAGTGTCCGAGGTCACTTCAAAGCACTTTTCAAACAGTGCTTTGGTGTACAGTTTCTTGAAGTTGGAAATGACCTGCTGGTCCATGGGCTGGAGGAGAGGAGTGGTGTTAGGAGGCACTTGAGTGGCAATTTCTTTTCCAAGAGGTATTTCTTCACAGTAGGGCCAAACACTCCAGTCACCCATTCCTTGAAAATCTACATAGTGACCCATGCCTTGGTGTTAGCCTTCCAATACACACACAAATTATTCTTGTCAACACTGTGATTCTTGAAGGATCTGGGATTTTCATAGTGATACACCAGTAAAGGCTTCACTTTAAAATCCACACTAGCATTAGAACAAAACAGGAGAGTTAGCCTGTCTTTCATAGGCTTGTGTTCTGGCTGTGCCTTTTCCTCCTGAGTAATGTAGGTCCTGTTGGGCATTTTCTTCCAAAACAGGCCTGTTTCATCACAGTTAAACACTTGTTGGGGGAGGAATTGTTCAGCCTCTACGAACCCCTGGAATTCATGCACAAATTTTTCAGCTGCACGTTTGTCTGAGCTGGCTGCCTCACCATGCCTCACAACACTGTGTATGCCACTACGTTTCTTAAACCTGTCAAACCAGCCTTTGCTGGCTTTAAAATCACTTGTCTCACCACTGGTTGCAGGCATTGTCTTGACAAGATCTGCATGCAACTTCCTTGCCTTTTTTTACAAATTAATGCCATGGAAATACTATCACCCGCTCTCTGTTTTTCATGGATCCACACCAACAACAACTTCTCAACCTCATCCACTGTTTTCGATCTATTTTTCGTTAACATATCAACCCCTTTTGCAACATTAGCTTCCTTGATCTCATTTCTCTTTGCCAGGATAGAGCTGATAGTAGAAGGGGTTTTGTTGTACATCCTGGCAAGATCACTCAGACGTATGCCACTCTCATATTTTTTTATAATCTCTTTCTTCAGTTCGATGGTGTTCCTCACTTTCTTTACCACAGGGGTGCCACTAGGAAGCTTCTTTGGACCCATGGTGACTTATTTCACAGTGACAATCACTAAAGCACCAAAAAAACACCAAATGTAGTGTGAATGTTTGAAAGAGCGCGCTAGGTAATGTTCTCTCAATGGTAAACAACGCTTCACTGGCGGTGTCCTGCGTCCCGCGCAGGCGCGGAGCAGGCGGACAGGTCTAATACATTACAAAATACGAGCCGTTTTACGATTCTCGAAATCGTAAAAAGCTTACGAAACACGATGTTTACGAAATAAGAATCTTACGAAACTCGGGGGTCCACTGTACAGTGGTCCGTCGATTAATGATCATAATCCGTTCCAGGAGCTAGCTCTTAACACGAATTGCTCATAATTCGAAACCTTATTTCCCATAAGAAATAATGTAAATACAATTAATGCATTCCACTCAAAAATATTCACAAAAAATACATTTTAATTAAAGTTCTACATACACAAAACAACATTATTAACACATATGTGTAATTATAAATACTACTACATAATAAATAATAAATAACAGAATAATAAATAACATTTACTTACCTTTATTGAAGAGGGTTGCTGGCATCTGGAAGATAGGGAGGAGAGTGAGGGAAGGCTTAGTGTTTGGAAGGGGAATCCCTACTCCCTGTCTTCTTGCTACACTCCCTGCATGCCTGCAACACTTCCTGCATGAATGCTACACTCCCTGAATGAATGCTACATTCCCTGCCTTCCTGCTACACTCCCTGCATGCCTGCTACACTTCCTGCATGAATGCTACACTCCCTGAATGAATGCTACACTCCCTGCATGAATGCTACACTCCCTGCATGAATGCTACACTCCCTGCATGAATGCTACACTCCCTGCCTTCCTGCTACACTCCCTGCATGCCTGCTACACTTCCTGCATGAATGCTACACTCCCTGAATGAATGCTACACTCCCTGCATGAATGCTACACTCCCTGCATGAATGCTACACTCCCTGCATGAATGCTACACTCCCTGCATGAATGCTACACTCCCTGTATGCCTGCTACACTCTCTGCATGAATGCTACACTCCCTGCATGAATGCTACACTCCCTGCATGAATGCTACACTCCCTGCATGCCTGCTACCACTGGGGTGCCACTAGGAAGCTTCTTTGGACCCATGGTGACTTATTTCACAGTGACAATCACTGAACCAGCAATAAACACAACAAAAGTATTGTGAATGTTTGAAAGAGCGCGCTGGGTTATGTTCACTAAAGTGTAAACAATGCTAGACTGGCGTCCTGTCCGCCTCACTGCACAAGCGCAGGGCAAGCGGACAGTTCTGGTATGGATCGCTACACGAGGGAATGCTCGCTTCATGAGGGAAATATTTAGCGAAAAAAGCGCTCGTTACACGATTTGCTCGTTATATGGAATAATCGTTAGTTGAGGGACCACTGTACAGTACACTACTGTATAAACATTTAAAAATCTACCAGAAATGTTATACCAGTAAAACCCCGGTTTTCGTTTTTAATTCGTTCCAGGTCGGCCAAAAACCGATTTGTATGAAAACTGAAGTAATATTTACCTAAGAAATAATGTAAATCCAATTAATCCGTTCCACACACCCAAAAATAATAAAAAAAAAAATACATTTTATAGAGAATAAATATAGTTTTACATGCAGAAAACAATGATCAATAAATATAAATGACTAATGAAATGGATAAATGAACATTTATATCACTTTTACATAACTTTATTGAAGACTCTTTTTGGCTTATGGAAGAAGGCGAGGAGGGGAGAGGGAGGAGAGGTTATTGTTTGGAAGGGGAATCTCCCTCCATAAGGACTTCAGGTATCAAAGGCCTATCCGGGGTTACTTCCCTTCTTTGTCTTTTATTGGCACTAGGAATAGCTTGAGAGTCACTGGACCCTTGTCGCACAAAAAATCTGTCCAGATAGCTGTGTTTCTGGCGTCTCTTTAAGATTTGCCTAAAATAGGACAAGGCATTGTCATGGAACTTGTTGCAGACACGGCTTGCAACAGTTTTGTTAGGGTGATAATTCTCCACAAAACTTTGCACCTCACTCCACTTTGCACAAATGTCCTTAATCACTGAAGAAGGCACATTCTCCCCTCTCTCATCCTCCTCCTCTGAAGCAATTTCCTCAGCTGTGATCTGTTGCTGTTCCAGTTGAAGGTCTTGTAACTCTTCAATGGTTAGCTCTTCTCTGTGGTCCTACACCAACTCTTCCACATCCTCGCCACTCACATCCAACCCCATGGACCTCCTCAATGCCACAATAGATTCCACAACAGGCGTAGGGTTGTCAGGGTCGGCCTCAAAGCCATCAAAATCCTTCTCTTGAACACATTCTGGCTATATATTTAAGGCTTATGCAATTGAGGATATTGAAGTGATTTCTCCAGAACTATCTTAGGGTCAATTCAGTGTCCGAGGTCACTTCAAAGCACCTTTGAAACATTGCTTTGGTGTAGAGTTTTTTGAAGTTTGAAATGACCTGCTGGTCCATGGGCTGGATGAGAGGAGTGGTATTAGGGGGCAAGAACTTCACTGTGATGAAACTAAACTCCTCAAACAATTGGTCTTTAAGTATGGAGGAAGAGCAGGAGCATTGTCTATTACCAGGAGGCACTCGAGTGGCATTATATTTTCCAGGAGGTATTAAATGCAAAATGGGAGTTGACACAGTTACTTTTTGCTGATGATACTGTGCTTATGGGAGATTCTAAAGAAAAGTTGCAAAGGTTAGTGGACGAGTTTGAGAGAGTGTGTAAAGGTAGAAAGTTGAAAGTGAACATAGATAAGAGTAAGGTGATGAGGGTATCAAACGATTTAAATAAAGAAAAATTGGATATCACATTGGAGAGAGGGATTATGGAAGAAGTAAATGTTTTCAGATATTTGGGAGTTGACATGTCAGCAGATGGGTTTATGAAGGATGAGGTTAACCATAGAATTGATGAAGGAAAAAAGGTGAGTGGTGCATTGAGGTATCTGTGGAGACAAAAAACGTTATCCATAGAGGCAAAGAAGGGAATGTATGAAAGTATAGTGGTACCAACACTCTTATATGGGTGTGAAGCATGGGTTGCAAATGCTGCAGTGAGGAGGAGGCTGGAGGCAGTGGAGATGTCCTGTCTAAGGGCAATGTGTGGTGTAAATATTATGCAGAAAATTCGGAATGTGGAAATTAGGAGAAGGTGTGGAGTTACTAAAAGTATTTGTCAGAGGGCTGAAGAGGGGTTGTTGAGGTGGTTTGGTCATTTAGAGAGAATGGATCAAAGTAGAATGACTTTGAGAGTGTATAAATCTGTAGGGGAAGGAAGGCGGGGTAGGGGTCGTCCTAGAAAAGGTTGGAGGGAAGGGGTAAAGGAGGTTTTGTGGGCGAGGGGCTTGGACTTCCAGCAAGTATGTGTGAGCGTGTTAGATAGGAGTGAATGGAGACGAATGGTTTTTGGGACATGACGATCTGTTGGAGTGTGAGCAGGGTAACATTTTGTGAAGGGATTCAGGGAAACCAGTTAATTGATTTAGTTGGACTTGAGTCCTGGAAATGGGAAGTACAATGCCTGCACTTTAAAGGAGGAGTCTGAGATAGTGACAGCTGGGAGGGACTATTCTCAGCTGTCATATCTGAGCTCCTCTGCAAAGACAGTGATTATGTATGAGTGTGGTGAAAGTGTTGAATGATGATGAAAGTATTTTCTTTTTGGGGATTTTCTTTCTTTTTGGGTCACCCTGCCTCGGTGGGAGACGGCCGACTTCTTCAAAAAAAAAAAAAAAAATTCTTCACACTCGGGCCAAACACTTCATTGACCCACTCAATGAAAATTAGCCTCGTGACCCATGCTTTATTGTTAGCCTTCCACATCACACACAATTTACTCTTCATGACATTGTTTTTTTTGAACATTCAGGGATTTTCAGAGTGATACACCAGTAAAGGCTTCACTTTGAAATCCCCACTAGTGTTACCACAGAACAAAAGAGTTAGCCTATCCTTCATAGGCTTGTGTCCTGGCAGTTTCTTTTCCTCCTGCATGATGTAGCTCCTCTTTGGCATTTTCTTCCAAATGCGGCCTGTTTCGTCACAATTGAACACTGGTTGGGGGAGGAATCCTTCAGCCTCTACGTACCCCTTGAATTCATCAATGAATTCTTCGGCTGCATGTTTGTCGGAACTTGCAGTCTCACCCTCACCCTGCCTTACCACACAGTGTATCCCTCTTCGATTCTTGAGTCTGTCGAACCAGCCTTTTCTGGTCTTAAATTCACTAACAGCAGCACTCGTTCCAGGCATTTTCTTTGAGATTCGCATGCAATTGCCTTGCCTTTTCACAAATTATCGCCTCAACAACACTATCTCCCGCTAACTGTTTTTCGTTGATCCACACCAACAACAACTTATCAACATCTTCATTAGTGCATTTACCTCTTTCGCAACATAAGCTTCCTTGATTTCTTTTTTCTTTGCCAGGATGGAACTGAGCGTTGATTTGGACTTCCCATACATCCTGGCGAGCTCGGCCACATGTACGCCACTTTCGAATTTTTCTACGAGTTCTTTCTTGAATTCTATTGGGTTTCTCACCTTCTTTACCAAAGGGGTGGCACTCGCAACTTTCTTTCGCCCCATGGTGGCTTATTTAGCAGTCACAAGCACAAAAAACAATGAATTACAGTGGTCCCTCGAGTTTCGGTGTACGAAACCTGGGGAAACTTTTACCGAATAAGTGCTCAAAATCCGAATTGTACAATTTCCGCAGCGGACGAAAACCGGGGGTCCACTGTAGTAAACAAAATTTCATTAGGATATCTTTATTATTACACAAGCCAGAGAAGGCTAAACTTTGACAATTTTTTGATGCATTGATATTTTTGCCCCACTTTAACCCTTTGACTGTTGGAGGACCCATCTTGATACCCATCAATTGCACAACCCAGGACAGCATGGGTTTAGAGCAGGCCGCTCCTGTCTGTCCCAACTACTGGACCACTACGACAAGGTCCTGGATGCTCTAAAAGATAAACAGAATGCAGATGTTATATACACAGATTTTGCAAAAGCCTTTGACAAGTGTGACCATGGTGTAATAGCACACAAAATGCGTGATAAAGGAATAACAGGAAAAGTTGGTAGATGGATTTATAATTTCCTAACATGTAGAACACAAAGAGTAGTAGTCAACAGAGTAAAGTCTGAGGCAGCTACTGTGAAAAGCTCTGTTCCACAAGGCACAGTACTTGCTCCCATCCTATTCCTCATCCTCATATCAGACATTGACAGGGATATAAGCCACAGTGCTGTGTCTTCCTTTGCAGATGACACCCGAATCTGTATGACAGTGTCCACCGTTGAAGACACTGCAAGACTCAAAGCAGACATAAACCAGATCTTTAAATGGGCTGCAGAAAACAATATGAAGTTCAATTATGAGAAAATTCAATTACTCGGATACGGAAAACATGAAGAAATTAAAATCTCATCGGAGTACAAAACTAATTCCAACCACACAATAGAGCGAAAAACTAATGTCAAAGACCTGGGAGTGATCATGTCAGAGGATCTCACCTTCAAGGACCATAACAAAGTAGCAATTGCATCTGCTCGAAAAATGACAGGATGGATAATGAGAACCAAGGATGCCAAGCCCATGTTGACACTTTACAGATCGCTTGTTCTATCTAGGCTGGAATATTGCTGCACACTAACTGCACCTTTCAAGGCGGGTGAAATTGCTGACCTTGAAAATGTGCAGAGAACCTTCACCGCACGCATAAATGCGATAAACCACCTCAACTACTGGGAACGCTTGAAGTTCCTAAACCTGTACTCTCTAGAACGCAGGCGGTAGAGATACATTATTATATACACATGGAAAATTCTCGAGGGCTTTGTACCAAACTTGCACACAAAAATCACTCCCTACGAAAGCAAAAGACTCGGCAGGCGATGTAACATCCCCCCAATGAAGAGCAGGGGTGCCACTAGCACATTGAGGGACAACACAATAAGTGTCAGGGGCCCAAGATTGTTCAACTGCCTCCCAGCATACATCAGGGGGATTACCAACAAACCCCTGGCTGTCTTCAAGCAGGCACTGGACAGGCACCTAAAGTCGGTACCTGACCAGGCGGGCTGTGGTTCGTACGTTGGACTGCGTGCGGCCAGCAGTAACAGCCTGGTTGATCAGGCTCTGGTCCAACAGGAGGCCTGGTCACGGACCAGGCCGCGGGGGCGTTGACCCCTGGAATTCTCTCCAGGTAGACTCCAGGTAGAGGCCCCATTCTGAAACTGTCATTCTATGTCGCAAAATTTTGGAAAAAACAAAAAAAATTCTTATGAAATGATAGAGAATCTTTTCCCAATGGTAATGACACCAAAAGTACGAAATTTGATGGAAAACTTACGGAATTACGCTCTCGCGAATTTAGTGATGTCGGCGATATATATGCATCGGCGATTTTGCCAACATTGAGCCCTATTTTTGGCCAATTCCATTGTTACAGTCGACGAAACTAATAGCTATTTCTTTAGGACTCCAGTTGTTCTATCAATTGAGTACAAGAAACCACAAATTTACTGATTTCAACTACCCAATAAAGTGGTCAGAAATTGGCAATTTGGCTAATTTCATGCAAAATAAAAATGATGTCAATTTCAAAATAGGGTCCAGAATAAACAATGCATACATTCCTGGCACTAAAATAAGATTTTCTCTGTTCAATAGTCACGTTTTTAGGCCCCTCTTATATTACTCTTGCTTTCTATTTTGATTTTTTATTCACACAAAAAATAGAAGATTTACTGTTATGCAGACTACTGCAGTATTGTAAAAATGGTATAAATAATATCAGTGCACTTGTGTAAGAATATTAGACTCACCAATTGACGTGTATTGGACGCATCCCGTGATTTGTGTACTCTTGAACATTGGCAAAAATCGAACATTTCCACTACTTTGAGCTCAATTTCAAGGTCATTTTCATCATGAAACTAATCTAAATCATCTCTATTTCTGTAATATGTTTTCTGATTCTATCAAATGAGACCACGAAAATGAGAATACAACCATAAATACTATACGAAAATACACCTCAAAGTCGGCATTTTAATCTCAAAAAATGGTCGGAGTTTTTTTTTTTCTCATGCACTGCGTGCTACAGGACTTTTTTATACAGCACACACTGACCACACAGACCCATTCTCTCATATGTGGGCCTACCAGCTTTCTCCCGCTTGATTTGAAGCCGCTAGAATTTTTGAGTATATATACGTGCGAAACACTGGCTCGTAAGATGTATATATACGACCGAAATAGTCAAAGGGTTAAGGCTCAGTCAGTATATCAATTTAAAAAAATGTGAATCAATAATAGTTCAACTGGATTAAGTGTAAGAAGTTGTGTAAGATAGCAAAGTTTCATTTATTTTGGTAGAGTGAGAAATTATTTTGATTTGAAATTGCCAAAATTTCACAGGGTTACGGTACACGGTCGCTGCATGCTGTCAAACAAAGGATTCTATCTCAGCAACCATTTCATTGGCAGATCTGAAACTTTACCAAAGTTAGTTTAGATCCAGCACACCAAGTTTCATCAAAATCCTTGATGGTGAGGTGGGGAGCCCTGGTCCACTTGACATGGAATGACCCTGGTGCAATGGATTTAGTCCACTGGATGGACAGCTTACTGGATATGTACACTATTTCTAACAAAATCCTGATGCAGCAGACTTAGTCCTCAAATACAGTGGACCCCTGGTTTTCGTCCAGTGCGGAAATTGTACAATTCAGATTTCGAGCATTTTTTGGTGAAATTTTTCCCCGGGTTTTGTAAATCTGCTCAGAAATCGTCCGTATCAGACGCGTCCACCAGCCCAGGATGCCACTTCTCACACGTACCGGACTCAGTCTTCCTGTGTCTCTCGTTGAGTTAGCAATACTCCGCGCATTCATCCATTGTTTTTTGTGCTTGTTTATTGATTGCAATTGTGAAATTAGCCACCATGAGGCCAAAGAAAGTTCAGAGTGCCAGCTTTTTGGTAAAAAAGGTGAGAAACACAACAGAATTCAAGAAAAAATTTGTAACAAAAATGAAAGTGGCGTATGTGTGGCCAAGCTCGCCAGGATGTATGGGAAGTCAACATCAACAATCAGTTCCATCCTGGCGAAGAAAGCAGAAATCAAGGAAGCTGATGTTGTGAAAGGGGTAAATATGCTAACGAAACAGAGATCACAAACAATCGAAGATGTGGAGAACTTGTTGTTGGTGTGGATCAATGAAAAACAGTTAGTGGGAGATAGTGTTGCATGCGGATCTCATAAAGAAAATGCCTGGGACGAGTGCTGCTGTTAGTGAATTTAAGACCAGAAAAGTCTGGTTCGACAGATTCATGAAGCGAAGTGGCATACACAGAGTGGTAAGGCATGGCGAGGCTGCAAGTTCTGACAAATGTACAGCCGAAGAATTCGTTGATGAATGCTAGGGGTATGTAGAGGCTGAAGGATTCCTGCCCCAACAAGTGTTCAATTGTGACGAAACAGGCCTCTTTTGGAAGAAAATGCCAAAGAGGACCTACATCACGCAGAAGGAAAAGGCACTGCCAGGACACAAGCCTATGAAGGATACGCTAACTCTTTTGTTCTAGTATGTTAATGTTAGTGGGGATTTCAAAGTGAAGCGTTTACTGGTGTATCACTCTGAAAATCCCAGAGTGTTCAAGAAACACAATGTCAACAAGAATAATTTGTGTGTGATGTGGAAGGCTAACAATAAGGCATGGGTCACAAGGCTAATTTTCATTGAGTGGGTCAATGAAGTGTTTGGCCCGAGTGTGAAGAAATACCTCCTGGAAAATGAATTGCCACTCAAGTACCTCCTGCTCATCCTCCAGACTTGGAAGACCAATTGTTTGAGGAGTTTAGTTTCATCACAGTGAAGTTCTTGCCCCCTAATACCACTCCTCTCATCCAGCCCATGGACCAGCAGGTCATTTCAAACTTCAAAAAACTCTACACCAAAGCAATGTTTCAAAGGTTCTTTGAAGTGACCTCAGACACTGAATTGACCCTAAAAGAGTTCTGGAGGAATCACTTGAATATCCTCAATTACATAAGGCTTGGCAGGGAGTGACTTCCAGGACGATGAACACTGCTTGTAGAAAACTGTGGCCAGAATGTGTCCTCGAGAAGGGTTTTGAAGGGTTTGAGGCTGACCCTGACGACCCTACGCCTATTGTGGAATCTATTGTGTCTTTGGGGAAGTCCATGGGGTTGGATGTGAGTGGTAATGATGTGGAACAGTTGGTGGAAGACCACAATGAAGAGCTAACCACTTAAAAGCTGCAAGACCTTCAACCGGAACAGCAACAGATCGCAGCTGAGGAAATTGCTTCAGAGGAAGAGGAAGAGAGAGGGGAGAAGGTGCCTTCTTCAGTGATTAAGGACATGTGTGCAAAGTGGAATGAGTTGCAAAGTTTTGTGGAGAATTATCACCCTAACAAAACTGTTGCAAGCCGTGTCTGCAACATGTTCAATGACAATGCCTTGTCCCATTTTAGGCAAATCTTAAAGAGATGCCAGAAACAGAGCTCTTTGTACAGATTTTTTTGTGGAACAGGGGTCCAGTGACTCTCAAGCTGGTCCTAGTGCCAGTAATAGACAAGGAAGGGAAGTAACCCTGGATAAGGACTTGATACCTGAAGTCCTTATGGAAGGGGATTCCCATTCCAAACAATAACCTCAACTTCCTCTCCCCTCCTCACCTTCTTCCTTACGGCAACAAGTGTCTTCAAACCTGGCTAAAGCCTGGTACTACAGATGTCTATGCCATTCCAGGTTACACAGCCATACACAACTGTAGGCCAGATCAGCAAAGGGGTTGAACAGCTATATACTACTCAGTCAGATCATCTTGAATGTATCAATAATACTTGCACAAGAGATGAACATGGATAATATATAATAGCTAAATTTAAATCCAAAGACCTACAAAAACCTCTCACAGTGGTAAACATCTACAGAGTACCACAGTCAAACTTTACCAATTTAGTGCAAAATTAGGAAGCATGATAACTGGTGAACACATGAACAAAGACCACTTGCTGCCCACAGGCGACTTCACTATAAATCTCCTGCATGACCAGGACCCACTAGTAACTCAATTCACAAACACTGAGCAACTGCTTGCTACTACCAACAGTAACAAAACCTACAAGAATCTCGGAGACTAGTTGTATATCACAGTCACTTATATGCTCAAACTACTAAATGCCTCAAATGATGTAGTTGAAGTTTTAGCAGTAAAGATAGAGAACCAAAACCTGGTCGTTGTGGTTGTATACAAGCCTCCGGATGCAACGACCCAACAATTCCAGGAACAGCTTTTGAAAATTGACCAGTGTCTGGGAAATCTTCCAGCTTCTGCCGCCAACATCTTGCTCCTGGGGGATTTCAACCTAAGGCACCTAAAATGGAGGAATATAGCACATAATGTTGTAGCAGAGATAACTCGAGGAGGCAGCTCAGATGAAAACTCGCAAACACATAAGCTTTTAAATCTCTGCAACAAATTCTCCTTAAACCAGCAAATAATAGAGCCTGCAAGATTGGAGAATATGCTGGACCACATTTTCACTAACAATGCCTCTTTAAGGGGGGCTCCTTGTCGCGGTAAAGAGGCCATCGGTCTGAGGAATTGGACCTCTTGGTCTTCTTCCTGAGACTGAACCTAATTACCCCCCAATCTCCCCTCCCCTTTCCCATCTTCCCCATCCTCCCTTTTCCCTTTCCTCCTCCTCCTCCTCCTCATCCCTCCCTTATTTCCTTCCCATTTTTACCCTGGGAGCTTCTCTCCACAGGCATTCTCGTTCCTAGGTAGGGGGAAGGGTACCGTGGTCCAATCCCATTCCGTTGAGGTTCATGGCGGTGGTGTAGTTTGCCGTGGAATCTGGATCGCCTGGGGATGTCCTGATCCCTCTCCGGTCTCCCGGGGGGTGGCCTCGAGTATCTTTCGGGCGACGGGTGTATCTCTGGAGGCCACCTTTCGGATTCCGGGGGTGGTGGCCGAAGGCGGTATGCTTTGGGCAGATATCCGGCCGCCTCTCTTTTGTCCGCCGAGGTGGCTCGGTGGATGTGAGGTTGCTATCCCGGATTGCTGGTTTACTGGCATGAAGGGTAGGGTATGGCACGGGTTCCATGCAGCATCTGCACTACTTGCAGTGTTGAGGTCCTCTTGGGCGCGGAGGAGGATTTACACCCCTTTCATTCCTCCTAGGAGCTATTCCTCCACGTTCCCCCCTTTTTTTATTCTTTTTTTTATTTTTATTTTATTTTCTCCTTTCATTTTTTTTCTTAAAAACAAAAAGAAAGAAATAACCTAACCATGGATGCCCTAATCCGTGAACCTACCCCTGGGCCCCTTTTTGATTCTGCACCTAGTTCTGACCCTACCTCCTTAACGGACAACTCTTCGGACACCTCTAATACCCCTGTACCTCTTGCTGGTGCCAGTTCGTCACCTGCTTCAGATTCCGGGGTTCCGACTAGCTCTTTTGACACGTCTGACTTTTGGTCTTCTCTGACCTTGATTCCGGCTTCTCCCTCAACCGTGCGGCAATTTTTGGATTGCTCGCCCGTTGCACGTTGGTCCACCTCCGGTCCCACACCGAAATGATCTAGACCCTTACATGACGATTCGACACTTCCTTCTCGTTCATCTCAGAAACGACCAGCTTGTCATGCACTCCCCTTAAATGCTCTGTTTCACACTACTCAATGGACAAAGTTTTTTACTCTACGACCGACCTTTCCTAATACCTATCTTTCTGATCATAGTATTGGTAAAGCTCTCCTACGCTATGTAGGTAAAGGTATCTCATTTCATGCTCTCAAGAGCGGCACTCTCATCATCACGGTCCAGAATGCTGGCCAAGCTCACGATCTTTCTCTCCTTACGACAATAGATACTATTCCTATCACTATTGACAAACATCATTCACTCAATTCTTGTAGTGGTACAGTCATTTTACCCCACACCATTGTCCAACGGAATTTCCAGACATGTGGTGATGACATTTTGGAGCAGCTTGAGCTCCAAGAACTCCCTATCCTTAAAGTTGACACTTTTGTCCTCCCTTCCAATAAGCGAAGACGTTATCCTTGCAATTATAGCTCATTTAACATTTGACTGCCGTGAACTTCCACCTTCGGTTTACATTGCAGGTCAATGTTTGCAAGTTCAAAAGGTGACCTCTACACCACAACAGTGTAGAAACTGCTGGCATTTTGGTCATCCAGCAAAATATTGCAGGTCCATGGCCGAATGCCCAGTCTGTGGTGCCGACGACCATGCCAGTCCTTCTTGTAATCTACCTCCCTCTTGCCTTAACTGTCATGAGGCGCATCCATCGTACTCTCGCCATTGTCAGGTTTACCTGAATGAGCGGGAAATCCGTTGTCTCAAAGAGGCGGAAGGCTTCTCATATACTATGGCCGTCTCTCATTTATGTCTTCAAGAGAGACTTCTCCGTATTTCCTATTCTCGCATTGCTAAACATTCCCCCACTTCTGGGGTCCCAACTTCCGTGGCTTCCTCTGTGGTCGCCCCATCCTTAGTCACCCCTGTCTCGAATCCTTTTGCTGTTCTTGGCTCCGAGGTCCATACCTCGGCATCCCATACTGTCCACACCCCTTCCTCTACTCACTCGCACAGTTCTGTGTCTACACGCACTCGTCCACCACCTAATCCTCACCGCCCCCTTCTTCTCATAAGTCCGGCAAAAAATCCCCATTGCTGGGTTCTTCACCTCCGACTAGTTCTGTAACGTGTGTGGAGGTTCATCCTCCTCCTCGTTCAATGTCTTCATCCCCTGTCCCCTCCCACGTTCCTTCCTTGACTGCCCCTCCCCAGGCTGCTTCCACTCCTGTCCCCTCCCAAGCCCCTTTTGACAGTTTCCTCCTCCATCTCCTCGCCCTCTACTTTAGTACAGCCTATAGTCTCCCCAATGGTTGCTCACCCTCCTACTTCCATTTCTAATGTAGTCCCCCATTCTGCATCTTTGTCTTCCTAAACACTGGAAGCTATCGCAGAATTTATTACAGAGACTGGAACGTTGATGGACACCGCTCCACCTCCAGTTCCTCCTCCTCTCTCTTCTCCGTCTACACCCCACCTCCCTTCACAGCGTCCCACTCCTTCTCTGATTACAGGTCTTCCGTTTTCTCCACACATGGACTTTTCTAACCCTAGTCCATAGATACCTCTAACTTCGACTTATATCTTTCTGTCCATAAATCATGGCTTATTTGCAGTGGAATATCCGAGGCCTCAGGGGTAACCGGGTGAACTTCAGGTGTTGCTCTCCCAGTTTTTCCCTGTTGGGGTCTGTTTGCAAGAACCCAAATTACAATCCACTGTTATCCGGCCCTTTTCAGGCTATGATTTGTTATATTCATCGGATCCTTTTTCTGATGGAACCTTTAATGAAAGTACTCTTCTTATACGCACTGGTATTCCATACCATCAGCTCTATGTGCGTTCTTCTCTACATTACACTGCAGCTCGTATCTACTTGAATAAGTGGTATACACTCTGTTCTTTATATCTCTCCCCTTCGCGGGCATTGTTTCTTCCAGATGTTGATTTTTTGGTTTCTTCCTTGGTGCCACCCCTTCTGTTACTTGGCGATTTTAACGCACACTATTTTCTCTGGGGAGGGTCGCACTCCTGTGGCGTTCAGTTGGAGGCATTCCTAGCTTCTCTCCCCCTCCATGTTTTAAATACGGGTACGCCATCTGCTCTTCCTCAACTGTCCTCGACTTCATATGGTCTGTCCTCCCAGGCTTACATGACAGCAATCATTTTCTGATCATCCTTAAGTCCCCTTTGTATTCTCCACCTCCTCGTAGCCCATGCTGGCAATTTGACTGAGCGAAATGGGACCTTTACGCACATCTTACTGCCTTTCATGAGGTTCCTTCCTCGTCCTCCATTGATGAGGTTTTACATCTCTTTTTGTCCTCCGTCTTCACAGGAGCTTCGCATTCTATCCCCCAAACCTCGGGCAAGCATTCTCAGAAGTGCGTGCCTTGGTAGTCCGCTGCTTGTGCTCGGGCAGTACGTTTGAAATGCGTTGCGTGGGGCAGATACCGCTGTAACAGAACCACAGAGAGACTCATTGATTTTAAGCAGAGGAAAGCAATTGCTAGCCGTGTCATACTCGATGCTAAATGCACTTGCTGGCGGGATTACATTTCCACCGTCACTTCGGCTTCCTCGATGAGTGCAGTCTGGAAGAAAGTGCGGAAATTGAGTGGTAAATTCTCCCCGACCCGGCTCCTGTTCTTCAGGTTGCCGGTGTCGATATAGCACACCCTCTTGCCGTTGCTACTGAAATTGGAATCATCTGGTTCGCATTTCTCAGGGGCTTCATCTATGCCCCTCGTTCCTTTCTTCTAAGTCTGCCAGCGAGTTTTTCTTCTCTCAGAGAAGAATCTTATAATGTGCCTTTTACCCTTCAAGAACGGGAGGCAACAGTCTCCCCTGCTACTCTTTCCAGCCTTAATTCCATCCATCACCAGGGATTGCGTTTATGCCTTGGTGCATTTCGTTCTTCCACGGTTGAAGCCTCTATGTAGAAGTGAACATTCCATCCTTGTCCGATCATCGTGATGCACATTGCATTCGCTATTATGTTCACTCTCATGACCTCCGCAATCCTGCAATGTATAGGATTGTCACAGATGTTAGTAGACGCTCTTTATTTGTTCGTCGCCCCTGTTTACTTCTTCCCTTTTCTCTTCGTCTACATTCACTCTTATCTTCCCTTCAGCTCCCACCTTTATATGTTCATGTGACAACTCCCTTTCCCCTACCCCCTTGGGATGTTCCTGCTGTCCGTGTCTATTCTATTCCAACTACCTACGGCGGCTTCTTGCTCTTTTTTTCTAGACCACTTCCATTCTCATTCCCATGCCATCGCAGTGTATACTGATGGTTCAAAGTCATCTGACAGCATCGGATTTGCAGCAGTGTTCCTGGACAGCATCGTGCGAGGGCATCTATTACCCTCGGCTAGCATATTTACGGCTGAATTGTATGCCATTCTTGTGGCACTTATCCGTATTGCATCTATGCCTGTGTTACCATTTGTGGTCGTTTCAGACTCCCTTAGTGCTTTACAGGCTATCCGTAAAATTGATACACCTCACCCCCTAGTTCTTCGTATCCAACTTTGGTTATGTCGTATCTCTAGCAAGCACAAAGATATTGTTTTTTGTTGGGCCCCTGGCCCATGGCCGGGCTCAGAGAGTAGATACTCTCGAAACTCTTCAAAGGTAAGGTATGTTGACATACAGGGCAAAGAACAGGCAGACACTGCTGCGCTGTCAGCAGTACATGACCTTCCACTTTCATATAGAGGTGTTCCATTCATGGACTATTTTGTGGTCATTACTACCCACCTTCGCACCCGTTGGCAACAACACTGGTCTGACCTGCTAAATAACAAACTTCATTCTATTAAACCGAGTATCGGTTTTTGGCCTTCTTCTTGTCACCAATGTCGAGGTTGGGAGACTACACTCTCCCGTCTTCGCATCGGCCACACTCGTCTTACTCACATGTATCTCATGGAGAGGCTCCCTGTCCCTCTCTGTGAGCATTGTCAGGTTCCAGTATCTGTTCACCATATTCTGTTGGACTGCCCACTCTATCAACGAGCACACAGAATTTACCTCCAACAGCGTCTTCGCTCTGCGGCCCTTTCTTTATCTTCCCTTCTTGCTGATGGACCCTCCTTAAATCCTGACTCTCTCGTTGACTTTTTGACAGCAACTGACTTACTACACAAACTCTGAAGGTTATACCTCTAGCACCTCCCTCAGTCCCTTCTACCTCGATCTCTTGTTACCCTCTATCCCTGCACTATCCACCGTCCTGCTGCACTCCATACCCTACTAATCATCCCTCTCCCTCTTACAACCCATTCTCCCTGCATCCTGCAATAACCTGCAGCGTTGTATGACCCCTGTGGTTTAGCACTTCTATTTGATTATAATAATAATAATAATAATAATAATATACTGTGTCTTAATCTTGTCTTCAATCTTATATATTATTATATTAAAACTCTATAATTCTAGGATTTCATGTATGATGCAGCTGTTAAATATAACAAGTTACCAGAGGAAGAGAAAGATGTGTTTCGGACTCTAGCGATGAAATACGAAAAACAATATTGTCACGAGATCTCACTGTGGAAGAAAAAGTGAGTAACATTAACAATGTTGTTGTGGAAACATACTTTTTTTGTCCCACTTAGGATATAAAAATTTTAATGTTGGAAATTATTTGACCTGAACCAGTTCTAGAATAATAATTTCTTCTCTAATTTACTTTCATAGATTAGAATATTTCATAATAATACAGTGGAACCTCGACTTATGAGTTTAATCCATTCCGTGACCTAGCTCATAACTCAATTTGCTCATATATCAAATCAATTTTCCTCATTTAAATTAACTGAAATGCCATTAATTCGTTCCAGTGGAATTCCTGCTCTTGGGAGGCAGGACAAAATACTTCAATATAATGCTAATATCAACTCTACGGCTTATTTATCTGTCACAATTGATCTAATATGACATAATAAACAATATAAATAACATAGAAACATGATACAGTAGGGCCCCGCTTTTCGGCATTTTGCCTTTCGGCGTTCCGTTCATACGGCGAGTTCAAATTATGACCAAAACTTTTGTATACGGTGAGCGGTCTTTCAGATACGGCGCGTGCCACCCAGTTTGTTTACATTTTCCATGAGCACATCTATTATGTAATAATCACTCTTGGGCACATTAAATGTCCAATTTTACGTCAATATAGACATTTTCATTAATCCATCTATGATATTTTCTTCAAAATTATGTAAGAAACACGTTACATAGCATATAAACATGCTGTTTATATGCTGTGTTTATATGCTATGTAGGTGTGGTTGCCGGGCAGAGGGAAAACATAACGTAATACTAATAATAATCACTCTGGGGCACATTATGTGTTATTTTACGTTAATATAGACATTTTCATTAATCCATCTATGATATTTTCTTCAAAATTATGTAAGAAACACGTTACAAAGCATATAAACATCCTGTTTATATGCTATATTGTTGCCAGGTGGAGGGAAAACATTTTGTAATACAGTCAACCCCCAGTTCTCGTCAGTAATCCGTTCCAGAGGGCCCGTCAATCACCAGTTTGGTCGAACTCCGATTCTATTTTTCCCATAAGAAATAATGAAAATCAAATTAATCCGTTTCAGACATCCAAAAGTATTGAAATAAAATATTTTTTTTAACTTTTTGACATTAAATTTACACAATTTTATGAAAAATTAAGAAATAAAAGTACACTTACATTTATTAAAGAGTTGTTGATTTGTGGAAGACGGGAGGAGGGGAGAAGATGGAGTAGTATGCTAGTGTTTGGAAGGGGAATCCCCTTCCATTAACACTGCAGGTGGCAAGTTCTTTTCTGCGGTTACTGGCCTTTTTCTTTGAATGCTACACTCCCTGCATGAATGCTACACTCCCTGGATGAATGCTACACTCCCTGCATGAATGCTACACTCCCTGCATGAATGCTACACTCCCTGCATGAATGCTACACTCCCTGCATGAATGCTACACTCCCTGCATGAATGCTACACTCCCTGCATGAATGCTACACTCCCTGCATGAATGCTACACTCACTGCATGAATGCTACACTCCCTGCATGAATGCTACACTCCCTGCATGAATGCTACACTCCCTGCATGAATGCTACACTCACTGCATGAATGCTACACTCACTGCATGAATGCTACACTCCCTGCATGAATGCTACACTCCCGGCATGAATGCTACACTCCCGGCATGAATGCTACACTCCCGGCATGAATGCTACACTCCCTGCATGAATGTTACACTCCCTGCATGAATGTTACACTCCCTGCATGAATGCTACAGTCCCTGCATGAATGCTACACTCCCTGCATCCCTGCTTCACTCCCTGCATGAATGCTACACTCCCTGCATGAATGCTACACTCCCTGCATGAATGCTACACTCCCTGCATGAATGCTAAACTCCCTGCATGAATGCTACACTCCCTGCATGAATGCTACTCTCCCTGCATGAATGCTACACTCCCTGCATGAATGCTACACTCCCTGCATGAATGCTACACTCCCTGCATGAATGCTACACTCCCTGCATGAATGCTACACTCCCTGCATGAATGCTACACTCCCTGCATGAATGCTACACTCCCTGCATCACTGCTACACTCCCTGCATCACTGCTACACTCCCTGCATCCCTGCTTCACTCCCTGCAACACTCTTTACCACAGGCTTGGCACTAGGAGCTTTCTTGGGGCCCATGGTTGCTTATTTAGCAGTTGCAATCACGAAAAACAGTGGAATAATGACAATATACAGTGGAACCCCGGTTAACAAAAAAAATTCATTGCAGAAGCCTGCTCAAGTGCCATTACCAAACGAATTTACTTCCTTAAGTAAAAATGTCATTTAGGTTAGTCTGTTTCAGACCCCCAAAAATACACTTCCACAAGCACTTACAATATTATACTTACATAATTACACAATTTCCGGGGTGTTCGTTAACCGGGGTTCCACTGTACTGGTATGAATGCGTGGGTGGTGGTTGCTCTCGCTTGTAAACAATAGCACTGATGCTCCGTGGAGTGCCCGGGCCCAGCTGGGCCAACGCGTACGTGTCCGGGATGAATAGCCAACTCGTCCAACTCCAAGCAGATCGCCTAATACCGAGCCAAAATTCTCGTAAAAAAAACTGTCGAACACCGATTTGGACGACCTCCGACGCCGTCGAGCACCGGGGGTTGACTGTACTAATAATAATCACTCTTGGGAACATTAAATGTCTTATTTTACGTTAATATAGACATTTTCATTAATCCATCTATGATATTTAATTCAAAACTATGTAAGAAACACGTTACAAAGCATATAAACATGCTGTTTATATGCTATATTGTTGCCGGTGGAGGAAAAACATTACGTAATACAGTCAACCCCCGGTTCTCGTTGGTAATCCGTTCCAGAGGGCCCGTCGATCACCGGTTTGGTCGAACTCCGATTATATTTTCCCCATAAGAAATAATGAAAATCAAATTAATCCGTTTCAGACATCCAGAAGTATTAAAATAAAATATTTTTTTGAACTTTTTGTCACTAAATTATACACAATTTTATGAAAAATTAAGAAATAATAGTATAATAACATGTCACATTTATTGAAGAGTTGTTGATGTGTGGAAGACGGGAGGAGGAGAAGATGGAGTAGTATGCTAGTGTTTGGAAGGGAATCCTTCCATTAACACTGCAGGTGGCAAGTTCTTTTCTGGGGTTACTGGCCTTTTTCTTTGAATGCTACACTCCCTGCATGAATGCTACACTCCCTGCATGAATGCTACACTCCCTGCATGAATGCTACACTCCCTGCATGAATGCTACACTCCTCATGAATGCTACACTCCCTGCATGAATGCTACACTCCCTGCATGATGCTACACTCCTGCATGAATGCTACACTCCCTGCATGAATGCTACACTCCCTGCATGAATGCTACACTCCCTGCATGAATGCTACACTCCCTGCATGAATGCTACACTCCCTGCATGAATGCTACACTCCCTGCATGAATGCTACACTCCCTGCATGAATGCCACACTCCTGCATGAATGCCACACTCCTGCATGATCCATCTGCATGATGCACCTCTGCATGAATGCTACACTCCTGCATGAATGCTACACTCCCTGCATGAATGCTACACTCCCTGCATGAATGCTACACTCCCTGCATGAATGCTACACTCCTGCATAATGCTACACTCCCTGCATGAATGCTACATTCCCTGCATGAATGCTACACTCCCTGCATCCCTGCTTCACTCCCTGCAACACTCTTTCCCACAGGCTTGGCACTAGGAGCTTTCTTGGGGCCCATGGTGGCTTATTTAGCAGTTTCAAGCACTAAAAACAGTGGAATAATGACAATATACTGGTATGAATGCATGGGTGGTGGTCGCTCTCACTTGTAAACAACAGCACTGATGCTCTGTGGAGTGCCCGGGCCCAGCTGGGCCAACGCGTACGTGTCCGGGACGAATAGCTAACTCGTCCAACTCCAAGCAGATCGCCTCATACCGAGCCAAAATTTTCGTAAAAAAACCTGTCGAACACCGATTTGGACGACCTCTGACGCCGTCGAGCACCGGGGGTTGACTGTACTATTGATAATCACTCTTGGGCACATTAAATGTCTTATTTTACGTTAATATAGACATTTTCATTAATTCATCTATGATATTTTCTTCAAAATTATTTAAAAAACACGTTACATAGCATATAAACATGATACATACACCCACAGAATAAAAATTGACAAATACAGTATGAGATTTGTTTACCAAGCGACTTAGTAGGAGTGTCGGAAGAATTACGTTTTCTCTAAATAAACACTGAGGGATAACTGTAGAAAAATATTTTTCGTATGCCTTCACTCTATATATAGCTATTCACGACCCTTGTGGGCTTAGCGCTTCTTTCTTATTATGATAATAATACTAATAATACTATCATTAACTCTAAAAATAGTGTGTTGCATGAGAATGGGAGTGTTGCTGTTTGTTTATTCTGTACTAACTTGTACAACTTGTACACAATGTAAGAGTATTTGTATTGTGAGGTAATTATTATTATAATAAAAAAATTATTTTGAGGTAAAAGTTTCACAAACTCTTACAAACGTATGTGAATGAACTAAAAGTGGACACGTATTAATCACATTCATTTCTCTGGACTGAGTGATCGGCCACTACCTGTTCAGTTTGTTTTTACCTTGTCTGAACTCCGTATCTCGTTCTCTCTCTCGTTTACTCTTTCGTTAAGTAGTTGGCTCTCATTGACTATGGCGTCTAAGCTTAGTTGTGATAAAAAGAGGAGTCGTAAGCCTCTTACTTTAAGTGCCAAGTTAGAAATTATTAAACTCAGTGAACTTACTTTTTTGGGTTATTCTATATTCTCTGTGCATATTCTGCTATGTATGATAATCTATGTACAGTGGACCCCCGTGTTTCGTAAACCCCGGAAATCGTACATTTATGTAAGTATAATATTATAAGTGCTTGTGGAAAAGTATTTTTGGGGGTCTGAAATAGACTAACCTACGTGACTACTGATCTTTTCATAAATTGGTTCACAGACTATTTTAAGCCAATGTTAATACTTTAAGGTAAGTAATAAGTGTACTCTGTGTGTATCTTACCTTTTATTGTGTTTTTTAATGCCTAGTGCTATTGTTAACTTAATATAAGTTAGTGTAAGCTTGTTGTCTGGCATTTATATGCATTTAGAAGTTGAAAAAATGGCGTTCTGCTTTGTGGTGATGTCTGCTTTAAGGCACTAGCCTTGAACCTAACCTGCCGTACAATATATTGACATTTCAAGCATATTCTATTGCCTGATTGTTCTTTAGCCTTTCAGGTAAAGTCTACTAGAACATTTTACCTCTTAGTGATTTTGCAAACTGGATGCTAAAGTGATGCCACTTTAAAATAATTATTATTTTTTCTTTATTTTTAGGCAAACTTCATAAATTTCCATTATAGATGTTTGAACAGCTTCTTAAGAACATAGATCTACGTTGTTACTGCTAGTGCTCCAAACTTAGATCAACGTTTTACTTTTCCTACTTGGGTCTGCGCACTCAGTGTGCACCGTATGAAAAAATTGGGGACCTCGTGGTACCATATAGTAGCACCAGTTAGTTTCAGCACCAGCTTGGGTCAACATCATGGTAAACCCTGTGATTCACTCACACCTCACCGTATTAACACACTCTTATTTGAGGAAAGTGATATGGAACCTGAGTTTAGTGGATATGAGACTGATGTGACCACTGATGATCAAGGAATTAGTGAAAATATTGACAATAACCCAGATGACCCTCAACCCATCACCTCTGGGGTGGGCAATGTTGCAACACCAGACCCTCAGCCAAGCACCTCTGGAGTGGCCAGTGGGCACACAGACCCTCAGCCAAGCACCTCTGGGGTGGCCAGTGTGGACACACTAAACCTTCGGCCAAGTATCTCTGGGGTGGCCAGTGTTACTACTGAGAGGCAATTATGCAAGCAGAAATTATCTTTTTCTGTCATTTTTATTGATGATGATAGTGAAAGTGATATAAGTGATGATGAGATTGATTTTATGCCCTTGGAGGATTTCTTGAGTGATAGCGATTTAAATTATTTCCTAGTGAAGTGCATCTTTAGGCATCATTGCCTATGTTCAGGCAGTGTGCCATATGCAGTCCCCAAGGGTCGTGGGAGGTCACGATCGAAAACCCCGGCCACTGACAGTGATACTGATTGTGAAGGAGAATATGTGGGGATGGAGGAAGAGGAGGTGGTGGTGGTGGGTGTCATGGTGCCTGGGCCGCATGGCACAGTGGGCGGGCAGACAAAGGACAGCCCGGCACCTCCTCAACCATGTGCTGCCTTCACTCTTGTTCCTCCTCCTCCTCCTCCCCCATGCCCCATGCCACAGGTACACCCTGACCGTGAATGGAACTGAATGCAAAATACAACATTCGTGCCACATCATTTCAATTTTGATACCAGGGGAAGAGAGATCCTCCCAGAATGTCCCATCACGAATAAGTCCAGAGAGTTAGACTATTTCCAATTATACTTTGACGAGCCGATAAGGAACTTGATTGTCAGCCAGATTAACTATTACTATTCCTATATAATGGATAATATAAGTTAGTGTAAGCTTGTTGTCTGGCATTCATATGCATTTAGAAGTGGAAAAAAATGGCGTTCTGCTTTTCGGCGATGTCTGCTTTAAGGCACTAGCCTGGAACCTAACCTGCCGTATAAGTGGGGCCCTACTGTATATACTCTAGAATGAATAAAATAGACCATAATATGGCGAGTGGTGGTGGTGCCTCCTGCTGCCACACTGACCATATCTTCCCATTCTTTCCCTTCTGAAAAGGAGTGTTTGTGAGGCTAACTGCACTAGATCACTAGTTTCATAAGGAAAACACTGAAGCAATATACGTACAGCGGAACCCCGAATATCGGCCGTAATCCATTCCAGAAGGTCAGCCTAAATTTGAAGCAATATTTCCCATAAGAATTAATGTAAATACAATTAATCCATTCCAGACACCCAAAAATAATAATAAAAAAAACATTTTGTAAAGGTTACCTGTGGTTTAACGCTTCTGTTTGATTATAATAATAACTATAGTTTTACATACACAAAACAATGACAGTTACATATAAATGAAAATTTAAATCATTATTACATACCTGTGTTGAAGACTCTTGTTGGTGTATGGAAGACAGGGAGGGAAGAGGGGAGAGGGAGGAGGAGAGATTATTGTTTGGAGGGGGAATCCCCTTCCATAATGACTTCAGGTATCAAGTCTCTCTCTGGGGTTACTTCCCTTCTTTGCCTTTTAATGACACTAGGACCGGCTTGAGTCACTGGACCCATGTCGCACAAAAAAAACTGTCCAGAGAGCTCTGTTTCTGGTGCCTCTTTAAGATTTGCCTGAAGTGGGTTAAGGTTTTGCCACTGAACATGTTGCAGATATGGCTTGTTTCAGCTTGGTCAGGGTGATATTTCTCAGCAAAAGCTTGCACCCTACTCCACATTGCACAAATCTCCTTAATCTCTGAAGAAGGCACCTCCTTCCCTCTCTCTTCTTCCTCTGAAGCAAGTTCCTCAGCTGTGGTCTGTTGCTGTTCCAGTTGAAGGTGTTGCAGCTCTTAAGTGGTTAGCTCTTCCCTGTGGTCCTTCACCAACTCTTCCACATCCTCGCCACTCACACCCCATGGATTTCCCCAAAGACTCATTAGATTCCACAACAGGTGTAGGGTCGTCAGGGTTAGCCTCAAACCCTTCAAAATCCCTCTCTTGGACACATTCTGGCCACAATTTTCTCCAAGAAGAGTTCCAAGTCCTGGAAGTCACTCCCTCTCAAGCCTTACCTATAAGGCTTAACAGTTGTAGATATTGAAGTGATTCTTCCAGAACTCTCTTAGGGTCAATTCAGTGTCCGAGATCACTTCAAAGCACCTTTGAAACACTGCTTTTTGTGTAGAGTTTTTTGAAGTTAGAAATGACCTGCTGGTCCATGGGCTGGATGAGAGGAGTGGTGTTAGGAGGCAAGAACTTCACTGTTATAAAACTGAAATCCCTAGACAATTGGTCTACCAAGTTTGGAGGATGAGCATAAGCATTGTTCATTACCAGGAGGCACTTGAGTGGCAATTTATTTTCCAGGTATTTTTTTGCACTCGGGCAAAACACTTCATGGACCCAGTCAATGAAAAGTTGCCTCGTGACCCACCCCTTATGATTAGCTCTCCACTCTACACACAATTTACTCTTGACATTGTTTTTCTTGAACACTTTGAGATTTTCAGAGTGATACACCAGTAAAGGCTTCACTTTGAAATCTCCACTAGCATTAGCACAGAACAAAAGAGTTAGCCTATCCTTCATAGGCTTGTGTCCTGGCAGTGCCTTTTCCTCCTGCGTGATGTAGGTCCTCTTTGGCATTTTCTTGTGTTTCTCACTTTCTTTACCAAAGGAACTTTACTAGGAACTTTCTTTGGGACCATGGTGGCTTATTTCAGTCACACTTAATAAACAAGCACAAAAACCAATGGATTTTTGTGCTGACTCACCTACGCGCAGCATCCCAGCAGGCTGACACGTCTAATACGGCCGATTTGTGAGGTACCGGCCGAAATACGGAGCAAAATTTCCACCCAAAAACTGGTCTAAATACGAATCGGCCAATAAACGCAGCGGCTGATATTCGGGGTTCCACTGTATTTATAAATAAGAAATATTGTATTAAAACATAATAGAGAATGTAAAGCAATAAACTGGCTTTATAAAGTGTACGTATACTGGTGGAGGGTGGAAGATAGGCTACTTGCTACTCTCTTAATGCTGCACTTTATCGCTGAACTTAATTGCTACACTTTATTGCTGAACTTAATTGCTACACTTTATCGCTGAACTTAATTGCTACACTCTTAATGCTACACTTTATCGCTGAACTTAATTGCTACACTCTTAATGCTACACTTTATCGCTGAACTTAATTGCTACTCTCTTAATGCTACACTTTATCGCTGAACTTAATTGCTACAATTTATCGCTGAACTTAATTGCTACACTCTTAATGCTACACTTCATCGCTGAACTTAATTGCTACAATTTATTGCTGAACTTAATTGCTACACTCTTAATGCTACACTTCATCGCTGAACTTAATTGCTACACTTTATCGCTGAACTTAATTGCTACACTTTATCACTGAACTTAATTGCTACACTCTTAATGCTTAATGCGAAGCAGTACCAGCATAGTAGAAGTACGTACTAGGCTCGTACTGCCTCGCAAACAATCCACACCTCGCTCGTGTTTATCTATGATTTTATGCTTTAATTACATACACATCATCCTCTTTTTCTTCTTAGCACTGTCCTTTGCACTTACTTTCTTAGGACCCATGGTTAGAAAAAAAAATTGGGGCCAAATAACTACAGGAAATGCAATAAAAAACGAGAGAAATGCTTCCACGACGAGATAAACAGTGCACTGCGCCAGTTGGTGGTGTTCTGAAGCTCCTGTTTATTATTATTATTATTATTACATATTTTATTATATTTATTAACACATCGGCCAATTCCCACCAAGGCAGGGTGGCCCGAAAAAGAAAAACTTTCATCATCATTCACTCCATCACTGTCTTGCCTGAGGGGTGATTTACACTACAGTTATAAATCTGCAACATTAACACCCCTCCTTCAGAGTGCAGACACAGTACTTCCCATCTCCAGGACTCAAGTCCGACCTGCCGGTTTCCCTGATTCCCTTCATAAATGTTATTTTGCTCACACTCCAACAGCACGTCAAGTATTAAAAACCATTTGTCTCCATTCACTCCTATCAAATACGCTCACGCATGCCTGCTGGAAATCCAAGCCCCTCGCACACAAAACCTCTTTAACCCCCTCCCTCCAACCTTTCCTAGGCCGACCCCTACCCCGCCTTCCCTCCACTACAGATTTATACACTCTCGAAGTCATTCTGTTTCGTTCCATTCTCTCTACATGTCCGAACCACCTCAACAACCCCTCCTCAGCCCTCTGGATAATAGTTTTGGTGCATTATATTCACACCACACATTGACCTCAGACATGACATCTCCACTGCCTCCAGCCTTCTCCTCGTTGCAACATTCATCACCCATGCTTCACACCCATATAAGAGTGTTGGTATAACTATACTCTCATACATTCCCCTCTTTACTTCCATGGACAAAGTTCTTTGTCTCCACAGACTCCGAAGTGCACCACTCACCCTTTTCCCCTCATCAATTCTATTTTTCACCTCATCCTTCATAGACCCATCTGCTGACATGTCTACTCCCAAATATCTGAATACATTCACATCCTCCATACTCTCTCCCTCCAATCTGATATCGAGTCTTTCATCATCTAATCTTTTTGTTATCCTCATCACCTTACTCTTTCCTATATTCACTTTCAATTTTCTTCCTTTGCGTACCCTACTAAATTCATCCACCAACCTCTGCAACTTCTCTTCAGAATCTCCCAAAAGCACAGTGTCATCAGCAAAAAGCAACAGTGACAACTCCCACTTTGAATTTGATTCTTTGACTTTTAACCCCACACCTCTTGCCAAGACCCTTGCATTCACTTCTCTTACAACCCCATCTATAAATATATTGAACAACCATGGTGACATCACACATCCTTGTCTAAGGCCTACTTTTACTGGGAAATAATCTCCCTCTCTCCTACACACACTAACCTGAGCCTCACTATCCTCATAAAAGCTCTTCACTGCATTCAGTAACCTACCTCCTATTCCATACACCTGCAACATCTGCCACATTGCCTCCCTATCCACCCTATCATACGCCTTTTCCAAATCCATAAATGCCACGAAAACCTCTTTACCCTTATCTAAATACTGTTCACCAATGTTTCACTGTAAACACTTGGTCTACACACCCCATACCTTTCCTAAAGCCACCTTGTTCATCTGCTATCCTGCTCTCCGTCATACTCTTAATTCTTTCAATAATAACTCTACCATACACTTTACCTGGTATACTCAACAGACTTATTCCCCTATAATTTTTGCACTCTCTTTTGTCCCCTTTGCCTTTATACAAAGGAACAATACACACTCTCTGCCAGTCCCTAGGTACCTTACCCTCTTCCATACATTTATTAAATAATAGCACCAATCACTCCAAAACTATATCCCCGCCTGCTTTTAACATTTCTATCTTTATCCCATCAATCCCAGCTGCCTCACGAACTTCTCCTACACTCACAACTGGCTCTTCTACACTCCTACAAGATGTTATTCCTCCTTGCCCTATACACGAAATCACAGCTTCCCTGTCTTCATCAACATTTAACCCTTTGGGGTCCAAGGGGTCTCTCTGAAACTCGTTCTCAGGGTCCACAAATTTAAAAAAAAAAATAAAATAAAAAAATTCTTATGAAATGATAGAGAAACTTTTTCCGATCATAGTGCCACAAAAATTATGAAATTTGATCGAAAACTGACAGAATTATACTTTCGCGAAGTTAGCGGTATCCATGACATTTACGCATCGGCGATTTCGCCCACTTTGAGCCCTATTTTCGGCAAATTCCAATGTTTCAGTCTACTAAAATTATAGCTATTTCGCTAGAACTCCATTTCTTCTATCGATTGAGTACAAGAAACCGCCTATTTACCAATTTCAACTACCCAAAATAGTGGTCAGAAAATGGCAATTTGGCCAATTTCACACAAATTTCAAACGATGCCAATTTCAAAATAGGGTCCATAATAAACAAGGCAGACATTCCTGGCACTAAAATAACATCTTCTCTGTTCGTTAGTCATGTCTCCAGGACCCTCTTACATTACTTTTGCTTTCCATTTTGAATTTTTATTCTCACAAAAAATAGAAGATTTACTGTTATGTATACAACTGCATCATTGTAAAAATGGTATAAATAATATCAGCGCACTTGTGCAAGAATATTAGACTCTCCAGTTGATGTGTATTGGACGCATGGTGTGATTTGTTTACTCTTGAACATCGGCCAAAATCGAACATTTTCGCTACTTTGCGCTCAGTTTCAAGGTACTTGTCATCGTGAAACTAGTCAAAATTATCTCTATTTCTGTAATATATCATCTATTCTATAAAATGAGACATGAAAACGAGAATACAAGCATAAATACCATACAAAAATAGACTGTAAAGTCGCTGTTTTAAACCAAAAACACGGTCAGTTTTTTTTTCCTCATTATGCACTGTGTGGTGCAGGAATTCTTTTTTATACTGCGCACACTGACCGCACAGACCCATTCTATCACATCTAGGCCTAACAGCCTGTTTCTGCTTGATTTGAGAGCGCTAGAATTTAGGCGTACTAGTACATCAATAACCCCAGAGCGTAAGCCGTACTAGTACGACCAAAACCCCGAAAGGGTTAACAACTCCTCAAAATATTCCCTCCATCTTCCCGATGCCTCTAACTCTCCATTTAATAACTCTCCTCTCCTATTTTTAACTGTCAAATTCATTTGTTCCCTAGGCTTCCTCAATTTATTAATCTCACTCCAAAACTTTCTCTTATTTTCAACAAAATTTGTTGATAACATCTCACCCACTCTCTCATTTGCTCTCTTTTTATATTGCTTCACCACTCTCTTAACCTCTCTTTTTCTCTCCATATGCTCTTCCCTCCTTGCATCATTTCTACTTTGTAAAACCTCTCATATGCTAACTTTTTCTCCCTTACTACTCTCTTTACATCATCATTCCACCAATCGCTCTTCTTCCCTCCCGCACCCACTTTTCTGTAACCACAAACTTCTGCTGAACACTCTAACACTACAGTCTTTAACCTACCCCATACATCTTCAAATTCTTTATTTCTAGTAATATACAAGGTGGGGTGTACTTATAATTATACATTTTATGAAGTAGATATTACAAGATGGCCAATAATATGCCTAGGTATGCCTAGGGTTTTCAGGCAGTCTTATGATAGGTCTTACTCAATAGCGACACAATGATTATACAGATAGTAAGGTTAGGTAATTGTAGTGATTAACTAGGTTTACAAAATTGAGGTACTGGAATTTAAACATTTAAGAATTTAACAATTAGTTTAAGAATTTAACAATTAGTTTATATATTAATGGTAAAGGTGATGTATTGGCATAATACAGTTTCTATATTGTCTTAGGCCTACACTCTCACTAGCCCATCTATCCTCCAATAGTTGTTTATATCTTACCCTAACTGCCTCCTCTTTTAGTTTATAAACCTTCACCTCTCTCTTACTTACTGCTTCTATTTTCCTTGTATCCCATCTACCTTTTACTCCCACTTTAGCTACAACTAAAAAGTGATCTGATATATCTGTGGCCCCTCTATAAACATGTACATCCTGAAGTCTACTCAACAGTCTTTTATCTACCAATACATAGTCCAACAAACTTCTGTTATTATGCCCTACATCATATCTTGTATACTTATTTATCCTCTTTTTCTTAAAATATGTATTATCTATAACTAAACCCCTTTCTATACAAAGTTCAATCAAAGGGCTCCCATTATCATTTACACCTGGCACCCCACACTTATTATTACGTATTATTATTACAGTCATCCCTTGGTTTTCGATTGTCTCGGTTTTCACCGATTTTGGTTTTCGCTCACTTTTTTTGTGGAAAAATTGTCTCAGTTTTCGCCGATTGTCTCAGTTTTTGCCGATGGTACGGAACCTGTACACCAGTGCCGCGCACATACAAAGGCCGTAGGCCCGCCACCCACGCACCTCCCACGCACATTGTCACGCAGTCTAGCATTGTTTATGCTTGAGTGAACATCACCCCAGGAGTTCATTCAAAACATTTATTAACAATTCATTGTTTTTGGCCCTTGATTATTGTGTGTGACTACTAAATAAGCTACCATGGGCCCAAAGAAAGCTCCTAGTGTCAGTTCTTTGGTAAAGAAAGTGAGGAACACCGTAGAAATGAAGAAAGAAATAATAGAAAAATATGATAGTGGTGTACGTATTGCCGAGCTCGCCAGGATATACAAGAAAAACTCATCAACTCTCAGTTCCATTGTGGCAAAGAGAAAAAAATCACGGAAGCTAATGTTGCGAAAGGGGTGAATACAATAACGAAACAGAGATCACAAACAGTTGAAAATATGGAGAAATTGTTATTGGTGTGGATAAACGAAAAACTGCTAGTGGGTGATAGTGTTGTGCAATCCATCATATGTGAAAAAGCAAGGCAGTTGCATGCCAATCTTGTCAAGAAAATGACTGAAACCAGTGTTGATATTGATGAATTTAAGGCCAGCAACGGCTGGTTCGAAAACTTCAAGAAGTGAAGTGGCATACACAGTGTTGTAAGGCATGGTGAGGGTGCCAGTTCAGATAAACATGGGGCTGAAAAATTTGTGCGTGACTTTAAAGAATATGTAGAGGCAGAAGAATTCCAACCCCAACAAGTGTTTAATTGTGACGAAACAGGCCTCATTTGGAAGAAAATGCCAAGGAGGACCTACATCATGCAGGAGGAAAAGGCAATGCCAGGACACAAGCTTATGAAAGACAGGCTAACTCTAATGTTGTGTGGTAACGCTAGTGGGGATTTCAAAGTGAAGCCTTTACTGGTGTATCACTCTGAAAATCCCAGTGTGTTCAAGAAATACAGTGTTGACAAGAGTAAATTGTGTGTGATGTGGAAGTCTAATGCTAAGGCATGGGTCACTAGGGAAATTTTCCTGAAATGGTTTAATCAAGTGTTTTGCCCCAGTGTGAAGAAATATCTGAATGTAAAACCTGTTATGAATAATACATACTTAGCTAATTATTTCCACAACACTTACATTATAATGACCACGTAAACTAACTGCAATGCAATTAATTGTTTTAAATTGTTATCTCACTCAATTAGTTGCATTGCTACAATAAATTGCTACAATTAATTGATATGTTCAACTGATATTCAAACTTTATAACTTAGATATGCAACTTTACTTATTTTATAAATTATCAACCATAACTTTTTATTATTTTATTATTATTATTGCTTTAATTTGTTTAATCTGATTTAATTAATTTTATAATGAAGACAAAAGTACAAAACTATGTTTAAAAAATGTCATGTCTAAACTATGTTCAAATTTTCATAGCTTAAATTCTCACCTTTACTCATTGTAAACTATCTACAAAAATTCTTACAATTTAGTTTTAAGTTAATTTTAAGTCTGCCCAAAATGCCCTGCATACTAGGGGCTTTTGGCATGAACACCTCATGTAATCTCAATAACCAAATGTAATTCTTTGTATCATGTCCAAATAAACTATTATTATTATTATTATTATCTATTGGACAATAAATTGCCACTTAAGTGCCTCCTGGTAATGGACAATGTTCCTGCTCATCCTCGAGACTTGGAAGACCAAATGTCTAAGAATTTCAAATTTGTAACAGTGAAGTTCTTGCCTCCTAACACCACTCCTCTCATCCAGCCCATGGACCAGCAGGTCATTGCAAACTTCAAAAAACTGTACACCAAAGCAATGTTTCAAAGGTGCTTTGATATGACGAATGACTCTGCATTGACCCTAAAAGAGTTCTGGAATGATCACTTCAATGTCTTCCATTGCATAGGCCTTATAGATAAAGCTTAGCAGGGAGTGACTTCCAGGACGATGAACTCTGCTTGGCCAGATTGTGTCCCAGAGAGGGATTTTGAAGGGTTTGGGGCTGACCCTGAGGAGCCTATGGAAGTTATGGAAAGTATTGTGGCATTGGGGAATTGCATGGGGTTGGATGTGAGTAGCCAGGATGTGGAAGAGTTGGTGGAGGACCACAATGAAGATCTAACCACTGAAGAGCTGCAAGAGCTTGAGCTGCAACACCATCAAACCACAACTCAGGAAATTGCTTCAGTGGAGGAAGAGAGATGTAAGCTGCCTTCTTCAGAGATTAAGGAGATTTGTGGAATGTGGAGTAGGGTGCGTTCATTTGTGGAGGAACATCACCCTGACAAAGATGTTGCAATCCGTCTCATCAACATGTTCAATGACAATCTTTTTTCCCATTTTAGGGACATTTTAAAGAGCCGCCAGACACAGAGCTCTCTGGACAGATATTTAGTGCCACAGGAGTGCAGTGACTCTCAAGCTGGTCCTAGTGGGATTAAAAGACAAAGAATGGAAGTGACCCCAGATGAGGACTTGGTACCTAGAGTCCTTATGGAGGGGGATTCCCCTTCCAAAAAATAGGGTCTCTTCCCTCTCCCCTCCTCCCTCTCTTCCATCCAGCAACATCAGTCTTCAATAAAGGTAAGTGCCACATAGAGTTCATTCATTTGTGCATGTAAATCTATCTTTAAGGCCCCCAATTTTTTTTTTTTTCCAAACTTCTCGGTTTCTGGAACGGATTAATTGAATTTCCATTAATAACAAAAAAAGGCACAATACCGTGACTGGAACAATACACACACAACCCGCACATATAAAAGGAGAGGAGCTTACGACGACGTTTCGGTCCGACTTGGAACCTTTATCTAGGGAATTGGATCTGTGCCGTAATTGGTGCCGTACTAGTACGCGTAAATTCTAGCGGCCTCAAATTAAGTGGGAAACGGCTGGTAGCCCTACATATGAAAGAATGGGTCTATGTGGTCAGTGTGCACAGTATAAAAAAACTCCTGCACCACAGACTGCATAATGAGAGAAAAAAAACTCCGACCATTTTTTTCGTTTAAAACAGCGAATTTGCAGTCTATTTTCGTATGGTATTTATTGATGTATTCTCGTTTTCTTGGTCTCATTTGATAGAATGGAAGATATATTACAGAAATAGAGATGATTTTGATAGGTTTGACAATGACAAGTACCTTGAAATTGAGCTCAAAGTAGCAAAAATGTTCGATTTTTGACAATGTTCAAGAGTAAACAAATCACACCATGCGTCCAATATACATCAACTGGTGAGTCTAATATTCATGCACAAGTGCTCTGATATTATTTATACCATTTTTTACAATGATACAGTTGTATATTAGACATGACTAATGAACAGAGAAGATTTTATTTTAGTGCTAGGAATGTCTGCCTTGTTTATTCTGGACCCTATTTTGAAATTGGCATCGTTTGAAATTTGTGTGAAATTAGCCAAATTGCCATTTTCTGACCACTATTTTGGGTAGTTGAAAGTGGTAAATAGGCGGTTTCTTGTACTCAATCGATAGAAGAAATGGAGTTCTAGCGAAATAGCTATAATTTTAGTAGACTGAAACATTGGAATTTGCCGAAAATAGAGCTCAAAGTGGGTGAAATTGCAGATGCGTAAATGTCATCGATACCGCTAACTTCGCGAAAGCATAATTCCGTTAGTTTTCGATCAAATTTCATAATTTTGGTGGCGTTACGATCGGAAAAAGATTCTCTATCATTCCATAAGAAAATTTTTTTTTTTTTTTCCAAAAATTTTCGACCCCAGGAACAGGTTTCCGAGAAGGCCTGTCGACCCCCAAAGGGTTAATAATAATAATAATATTTATAGATGGGGTTGTAAGAGAAGTGAATGCGAGGGTCTTGGCAAGAGGTGTGGGATTAAAAGATAAAGAATCAAATACAAAGTGGGAGCTGTCACAGTTGCTTTTTGCTGATGACACTGTGCTTTTGGGAGATTCTGAAGAGAAGTTGAAGAGGTTGGTGGATGAATTTGGTAGGGTATGTAAAAGAAGAAAATTTGAAAGTGAATATAGGAAAGAGTAAGGTGATGAGGATAACAAAAAGATTAGGTGACGATAGATTGGATATCAGATTGGAGGGAGAGAGTATGAGGGAGGTGAATGTATTCAGATATTTGGGAGTGGACATGTCAGCAGATGGGTCTATGAAGGATGAGGTGAATCAAAGAATTGAAGAGGGGAAAAGGGTGAGTGGAGCACTTCGGAGTCTGTGGAGACAAAGAACTTTGTCCATGGAAGTAAAGAGGGGAATGTATGAGAGTATAGTTATACCAACACTCTTATATGGGTGTGAAGCATGGGTGATGAATGTTGCAACGAGGAGAAGGCTGGAGGCAGTGGAGATGGCATGTCTGAGGTCAATGTGTGGTGTGAATATAATGCAGAGAATTCGGAGTTTGGAAATTAGGAGGAGGTGCAGGATTACCAAAACTATTATCCAGAGAGCTGAGGAGGGGTTGTTGAGGTGGTTCGGACATGTAGAGAGAATGGAACGAAACAGAATGACTTCGAGAGTGTATAAATCTGTAGTGGAGGGAAGGCAGGGTAGGGGGCGGCCTAGGAAAGTTTGGAGGGAGGAGGTAAAGGAGGTTTTGTGTGCGAGGGGCTTGGACTTCCAGCAAGCATGTGTGAGCGTATTTGATAGGAGTGAATGGAGACAAATGGTTTTTAATACTAGACGTGCTGTTGGAGTGTGAGCAAAGTAACATTTATGAAGGGATTCAGGGAAACCGGCAGGCCGGACTTGAGTCCTGGAGATGGGAAGTACAGTGTCTGCACTCTGAAGGAGGGGTGTTAATGTTGCAGTTTTATAACTGTAGTGTAAAGCACCCCTCTGGCAAGACAGTGATGGAGTGAATGATGATGAAAGTTTTTCTTTTTCGGGCCACCCTGCCTTGGTGGGAATCGGCCGATGTGTTAATAAAAAAAAAAAAAAATTATGGTTGTATTTTCTTTTTCGTGGTTTCATTTGATAGAATGGAAAACACTACAGAAATAGAGATGATTTTGATTAGTTTCATGATGAAAACGACCTTGAAATTGAGCTCAAAGTAGGGAAAATGTTCGATTTTTGCCAATGTTCAAGAGTAAACAAATCACGGCACGCGTCCAATACACATCAACTGGTGAGTCTAATATTCTTTCACAAGTGCATTGATATTATTTATACCATTTTTACAATAATGCAATAGTCTGCATAACGGTAAATCTTTTATTTTTTGTGTGAATGAAAAATAAAAATAAAAAGCAAGAGTAACATAAGAGGGGCCTAAAGACATGACCAATGAACAGATAACATCTTATTTTAGTGCCAGGAATGTCTTCATTGTTTATTCTGGACCCTATTTTGAAATTGACAACTTTTTTATTTTGCATGAAATTGGCCAAATTGCCAATTTCTGACCACTTTATTGGGTAGTTGAAATCGGTAAATTAGTGGTTTCTTATACTCAATCAATAGAACAAATGGAGTTCTAAAGAAATATCTATGAGTTTGGTCGACTGGAACAATAGAATTTAGCGAAAATAGGGCTCAAATTTGGCAAAATTGCCGATGCGTATATATCGCCGAGATCACTAACTTCGCGAGAGCATAATTCTGTAAGTTTTCCATCAAATTTCATACTTTTGGTGTCATTACCATCGGGAAAAGATTCTCTATCATTTCATAAGAAATTTTTTTTTTTTTTTCTATTTTGTGACAACAGGAGAGCACTCAGGATTAGGGGTTGCGACAGTCAAAGGGTTAAATCAGATGAGGATCAGACAGGACTACAAAGAGACCTGGACAGGCTGGACGTGTGGTCCAGCAACTGGCTCCTCGAATTTAACCCTGCCAAATGCAAAGTCATGAAGATTGGGGAAGGGCAAAGAAGACTGCAGACAGAGTACAGTGGACCCCCGAGTTTCGTAAAAACTTCACTCCTGAAGTCTGCTCAAGTGCCATTACCGAACGAATTTACTCCCTTAAGGAAAAATTTCACGTAGGTTAGTCTATTTCAGACCCCCCAAAAATACACTTCCACAAGAACTTACAAAATTATACTTACATAATTGCACGATTTCGGGGTATTCGTTAACCGAGGGTCCACTGTATAGGCTAGGTGGCCAAAGACTCCAAACCTCAGTCAAGGAAAAGATCTTGGGGTGAGTATAATACTGAGCACTTCTCTGGAAGCACACATCAACCAGATAACTGCTGCAGGATATGGGCGCCTGGCAAACCTGAGAATAACGTTCCGATACCTCAGTAAGGAATCGTTTAAGACTCTGTACACCGTGTACGCCAGGCCCATACTGGAGTATGCAGCACCAGTTTGGAACCCACACCTGGTCAAGCACATCAAGAAATTAGAGAAAGTGCAAAGGTTTGCAACAAGGCTAGTTCCAGAGCTAAGGGAAATGTCCTACGGAGAAAGGTTAAGGGAAATTGGCCTGACAACACTAGAGGATAGGAGGGTTAGGGAAGACATGATAATGACATACAAAATACTGCAAGGAATAGATAAGGTGGACAGAGACAGGATATTCTAGAGATGGAACACAGAAACAAAGGGTCACAATTGGAAGTTGAAGACTCAGATGAGTCAAAGAGATGTTAGGAAGTATTTCTTCAATCATAGAGTTGTCAGGAAGTGGAATAGTCTGGCAAGTGATGTAGTGGAGGTAGAAACCATATATAGTTTTAAGACAAGGTATGATGAAGCTCAAAGAGCAGGGAGAAAGTGGACCTAGTAGTGATCAGTGAAGAGGCAGGGCCAGGAGCTATGTCTTGAGCCCTGCAACCTCTAATAGTTGAGTACATGGGCTCCGTTCGTGCAGCTCTTAAGGTTTGCAACCCCAAATGATAAGCAAAAATCACCGTCTAAAACGGTTGATAATGTATAAGTGCTCAGTACAACTTGGCATAAAAAAAATGATAAAAAGTAAAATAAATACACAGTACAGTGGTACCCGACTTACGATATTTTTTCATTCCAGAATGCTGTTCAAGTGCCATTACCAAACGAATTTATCCCCATAAGGAATGATGTAAAATAGACTAGTCCTTTTAGACCCCCAAAATTACACTTACAAAAGCATTTAAAAATAAACTTACATAAAAGGGTGAGTTTGGGGACCATCGTAAGTCGGGGTACCACTGTACATGCAATACTTACCTTAAAATACAGCACCGTTTGTCCTTCCCTTACACAACTGTTGTATGAAAATGGCAATAACTGCGGAAAAACAGTAAAAGCACCATATATAATGAGCAATGGCTCATTTGAAAGCCAATGAAAATGTGGAACAGTGAAAAATGGGAGCTGTATGTTCAGGACTCTCCTGTACCTGAAAATTCCTCAAAAGTTGATTGTTTAATACAGTGGAACCCCGAGTTTCAAAAATAATCCGTTCCAGGAGCTTGTTCTAAACTCGAAATTTTCGAAAGTCGAATCAATATTTCCCATAAGAAATAATGGAAATACCATTAATCCATTCCAGAAATCCAAAAATATTAAAAAAAAATACATTTTAATGAGATTAATTATAGTTCTACATACTACACATAAGAATTATACTACATAGTAAAGATATATTAAATAAATGCATGTATATTTAACCCTTAAACTGTCCACACGTAGATATACGTTCACTCGCGTAGCTGACCGAACGTAGATCTACGTTTTTTTTCAAATGCTTTTAACCTTGTCATGATAAGCCTGAGTTGCCTAGAGATTAGAGAATGGGTCTGTGCACTCAGTGTGTGTAGTATTACAAAATGTGGGAATGACAAACAAAATGCACTCTTCATTTTAAAGAAAACGAACAATTTATTTTTTCTCAAAATACTCGGTCAGCTATGCGAGTGAACGTATATCTACATGTGGACAGTTTAAGGGTTAAATATTTAAACAAATAAAATAACATTTTTACTTTATTGAAGATTGTTGATGGCATATGGAAGATAGGGAGGAGTGAGGGAGGGAGAGCTTAGTGTTTGGAAGGGAATCCCCTCCATAAGGACTTCAGGTATCAAGCCCTATCGGGGTTACTTCCCTTCTTTGTCTTTTAATCCCACTAGGACCAGCTTGAGAGTCACTGGACCCCTGTCACACAAAATAACTGTCCAGAGTCCTCTGTTTCTGGTGCCTCTTTAAGATTTGCCTGAAGTGGGACATTGTTTTGTCACTGAACATGTTGCTGATATGGCTTGTTTCAGCTTGGTCAGGGTGGTATTTCTCCACAAACCTTTGAACATCATTCCACTTCGAACAAAGCTCGTGATGGGAAAATACTAGTTCGAAAAGTATCAACAGGTCAGCAATTTTCTATATCAAACGAACGTGATCTCACCAACTTCCTTAGACAAGCTGACATTACCATTACTGATTAGCCTATTGTCCTCAACACATAATATACGTGTGGTGTATTAGTGTATGTTACTACTACTTTGTGAATTTTTTTTGTACTATATACTAGCTAGTACCAACTACCTCATACACTATGTACTTTACTTTTAGTGCTATTACTTGCTTCAACTTTATAATATAAATCAAATCTTGCTTCTAAGTTAATTTTATATCATATTTACTATCTGTCCATTTAATTTAATCCCCATTTATATATTCTATTGAAATAGTTCCCAGCAAATCAATACCTAGTACTGCCTTTCATCCAATAATTCCTTTTACTTAAGGTGCTAATTCTGGTGCTAAAGTGTTTTACTCTTTTTATTTACTATTATATTCCCTAAAGTGTTAACTTGTAATTAAGGTGCTATTTTTGGTGCTAAAGTGTTTTACTCTTTTTATTTACTATTATATTCCCTAAAGTGTTAACCCTCATTGTTTACTATTATATTCCCTAGATTTTATCTTAAAAAAAAAAAAAAAAATCTAACTGCCACAGTTCTCTTATTAATTTTTATTATAATAATTAAGGTGCTAACTCAGGTACTAATTTACTTTACTTTCATTGTTTGCTATCATTTTCCCTAGCTCCTTTATTCCCAGCTTTAGTAAACTACCATAGTTCAATTAATTGCATTTGTATAAATTGACTAAGGTACAAATTCACGTGCCAAGAACTCTGTCAAATACCCTGTATCTCTACAAACTCTTATTAAAAATTTGTAATAATCAAATAGTTCCTAAGCATTTATTCTAGTATCATATTATTAAGTTTAGTATTATCTATTCTTCTCAGGTCTAGTTATAGAATCACATCAAATCTTATGATTACAGGAATTGATCCTGATATCAACCTATTATTAAATGACTTACATGATTCCAACAGCAACTGTAACTATTACACAGCAGATCAAGCAAAGACATTACTCAGAGCCAACAATAACATAACTATCTTCAATTACAATGTTAGATCTTTGAGCAAACATTATGATGACCTCACAGCACTACTCCAATCCCTCCAGACCAATATGTCAATCATCACACTCACTGAGACCTGGCTGAAGCCTGATACTACAGATGTCTATGGCATCCCAGGTTACACAGCCATTCACAATTGCAGGACAGATCAGCGAGGGTGGAATAGCTATATATTACTCAGATCAACTTGAATGTATCAATAACTCTTGCATAAGGGATGAGCATGGAGAATATATTATAGCTAAATTTAAATCAAAAGACCTGCAAAAACCCCTCACAGTGATAAACATCTACAGATTACCACAGTCAAACATTCACCAATTTAGTGAAAAACTAGGTAACCTAATAACTGATGCACACATGAACAAAGACCATTTGCTGCTCACAGGAGACTTCAATATAAATCTCCTACATGACCAGGACCCACAAGTAACAGAATTCACAAACACTATGAGCAACTGCTTGTTACTACCAACAATATCAAAACCTACAAGAATCTCCGAGACTAGTACCTCACTACTAGACCACATCTGGACTAATACTATAGCCCTCTAAAATCAGGCATCATCACAGACAACACCACAGACCACTATCCGACCTTTCTCATAACTAATCTTGGTAAATTGCCCCTAGATATTACAAAAGTTACCTTCAGACTACATAATGAGTCAGCTGTAAATAACTTTATAACAGCTATGATTAACATTGACTGGCATAATGAGTTAGAAACATATACAGATACTAATGAATGCATCAAGAATTTCCTTAACAAAACCCACCACCTCTATAACAAACATTGCCCTAAAAACTAAACAGATCACAGCTAAGAGACTTAACAATCCCTGGCTAACACCCAGCATCCTTAAATCCATTAACAAAAGGCACCAATATGAAAACAATACAGAAGGGTCTAATAACCAGAGAACAATCCAAACGCTACTCATCAACCCTTACCAGCCTGATAAGGAGATAAAAAAAATTGTATTATGAGAACAGACTCCAGAACATAAAAGGTGATATGAAAAAGACCTGGAAGACCCTATCTGCAATTCTAGGAAATAATAAGATAGCGAAAAACAACACCATCAAATTATCAAGAGCAGATGAACCCTACTCTCACCTACTGAGACAGCAAACAGACTTAATGTTTTCTTCTCCACCATAGGAAAGAATCTAGCGAGTAAAATCCAAGCTCAAACACCCGTCCAACAGACTACCTCACAAACACCTACCCTAATACGCTATTCCTAGCTCCTACCAACCCAATTGAAGTCTCGCTCATAATCAACACCCTTAACCCTTTATCGGGCAAGACAATATTAATGTTGTCCTGAACACGTGTTTTT
>WNWK01002379.1:134449-212660 GCA_009830355.1 Cherax destructor
CCCCTAGTTCTTCGTATCCAACTTTGGTTATGTCGTATCTCTAGCAAGCACAAAGATATTGTTTTTTGTTGCCCTGCCATGGCGGCTCAGAGAGTGGTACTCGAAACTCTTCAAGGTAGGTATGTTGACATACAGGGCAAAGAACAGGCAGACACTGCTGCGCTGTCAGCAGTACATGACCTTCCACTTTCATATAGAGGTGTTCCATTCATGGACTATTTTGTGGTCATTACTACCCACCTTCGCACCCGTTGGCAACAACACTGGTCTGACCTGCTAAATAACAAACTTCATTCTATTAAACCGAGTATCGGTTTTGGCCTTCTTCTTGTCACCAATGTCGAGGTTGGGAGACTACACTCTCCCGTCTTCGCATCGGCCACACTCGTCTTACTCACATGTATCTCATGGAGAGGCTCCCTGTCCCTCTCTGTGAGCATTGTCAGGTTCCAGTATCTGTTCACCATATTCTGTTGGACTGCCCACTCTATCAACGAGCACACAGAATTTACCTCCAACAGCGTCTTCGCTCTGCGGCCCTTTCTTTATCTTCCCTTCTTGCTGATGGACCCTCCTTAAATCCTGACTCTCTCGTTGACTTTTTGACAGCAACTGACTTACTACACAAACTCTGAAGGTTATACCTCTAGCACCTCCCTCAGTCCCTTCTACCTCGATCTCTTGTTACCCTCTATCCCTGCACTATCCACCGTCCTGCTGCACTCCATACCCTACTAATCATCCCTCTCCCTCTTACAACCCATTCTCCCTGCATCCTGCAATAACCTGCAGCGTTGTATGACCCCTGTGGTTTAGCACTTCTATTTGATTATAATAATAATAATAATAATAATAATATACTGTGTCTTAATCTTGTCTTCAATCTTATATATTATTATATTAAAACTCTATAATTCTAGGATTTCATGTATGATGCAGCTGTTAAATATAACAAGTTACCAGAGGAAGAGAAAGATGTGTTTCGGACTCTAGCGATGAAATACGAAAACAATATTGTCACGAGATCTCACTGTGGAAGAAAAAGTGAGTAACATTAACAATGTTGTTGTGGAAACATACTTTTTTTGTCCCACTTAGGATATAAAAATTTTAATGTTGGAAATTATTTGACCTGAACCAGTTCTAGAATAATAATTTCTTCTCTAATTTACTTTCATAGATTAGAATATTTCATAATAATACAGTGGAACCTCGACTTATGAGTTTAATCCATTCCGTGACCTAGCTCATAACTCAATTTGCTCATATATCAAATCAATTTTCCTCATTTAAATTAACTGAAATGCCATTAATTCGTTCCAGTGGAATTCCTGCTCTTGGGAGGCAGGACAAAATACTTCAATATAATGCTAATATCAACTCTACGGCTTATTTATCTGTCACAATTGATCTAATATGACATAATAAACAATATAAATAACATAGAAACATGATACAGTAGGGCCCCGCTTTTCGGCATTTTGCCTTTCGGCGTTCCGTTCATACGGCGAGTTCAAATTATGACCAAAACTTTTGTATACGGTGAGCGGTCTTTCAGATACGGCGCGTGCCACCCAGTTTGTTTACATTTTCCATGAGCACATCTATTATGTAATAATCACTCTTGGGCACATTAAATGTCCAATTTTACGTCAATATAGACATTTTCATTAATCCATCTATGATATTTTCTTCAAAATTATGTAAGAAACACGTTACATAGCATATAAACATGCTGTTTATATGCTGTGTTTATATGCTATGTAGGTGTGGTTGCCGGGCAGAGGGAAAACATAACGTAATACTAATAATAATCACTCTGGGGCACATTATGTGTTATTTTACGTTAATATAGACATTTTCATTAATCCATCTATGATATTTTCTTCAAAATTATGTAAGAAACACGTTACAAAGCATATAAACATCCTGTTTATATGCTATATTGTTGCCAGGTGGAGGGAAAACATTTTGTAATACAGTCAACCCCCAGTTCTCGTCAGTAATCCGTTCCAGAGGGCCCGTCAATCACCAGTTTGGTCGAACTCCGATTCTATTTTTCCCATAAGAAATAATGAAAATCAAATTAATCCGTTTCAGACATCCAAAAGTATTGAAATAAAATATTTTTTTTAACTTTTTGACATTAAATTTACACAATTTTATGAAAAATTAAGAAATAAAAGTACACTTACATTTATTAAAGAGTTGTTGATTTGTGGAAGACGGGAGGAGGGGAGAAGATGGAGTAGTATGCTAGTGTTTGGAAGGGGAATCCCCTTCCATTAACACTGCAGGTGGCAAGTTCTTTTCTGCGGTTACTGGCCTTTTTCTTTGAATGCTACACTCCCTGCATGAATGCTACACTCCCTGGATGAATGCTACACTCCCTGCATGAATGCTACACTCCCTGCATGAATGCTACACTCCCTGCATGAATGCTACACTCCCTGCATGAATGCTACACTCCCTGCATGAATGCTACACTCCCTGCATGAATGCTACACTCCCTGCATGAATGCTACACTCACTGCATGAATGCTACACTCCCTGCATGAATGCTACACTCCCTGCATGAATGCTACACTCCCTGCATGAATGCTACACTCACTGCATGAATGCTACACTCACTGCATGAATGCTACACTCCCTGCATGAATGCTACACTCCCGGCATGAATGCTACACTCCCGGCATGAATGCTACACTCCCGGCATGAATGCTACACTCCCTGCATGAATGTTACACTCCCTGCATGAATGTTACACTCCCTGCATGAATGCTACAGTCCCTGCATGAATGCTACACTCCCTGCATCCCTGCTTCACTCCCTGCATGAATGCTACACTCCCTGCATGAATGCTACACTCCCTGCATGAATGCTACACTCCCTGCATGAATGCTAAACTCCCTGCATGAATGCTACACTCCCTGCATGAATGCTACTCTCCCTGCATGAATGCTACACTCCCTGCATGAATGCTACACTCCCTGCATGAATGCTACACTCCCTGCATGAATGCTACACTCCCTGCATGAATGCTACACTCCCTGCATGAATGCTACACTCCCTGCATGAATGCTACACTCCCTGCATCACTGCTACACTCCCTGCATCACTGCTACACTCCCTGCATCCCTGCTTCACTCCCTGCAACACTCTTTACCACAGGCTTGGCACTAGGAGCTTTCTTGGGGCCCATGGTTGCTTATTTAGCAGTTGCAATCACGAAAAACAGTGGAATAATGACAATATACAGTGGAACCCCGGTTAACAAAAAAAATTCATTGCAGAAGCCTGCTCAAGTGCCATTACCAAACGAATTTACTTCCTTAAGTAAAAATGTCATTTAGGTTAGTCTGTTTCAGACCCCCAAAAATACACTTCCACAAGCACTTACAATATTATACTTACATAATTACACAATTTCCGGGGTGTTCGTTAACCGGGGTTCCACTGTACTGGTATGAATGCGTGGGTGGTGGTTGCTCTCGCTTGTAAACAATAGCACTGATGCTCCGTGGAGTGCCCGGGCCCAGCTGGGCCAACGCGTACGTGTCCGGGATGAATAGCCAACTCGTCCAACTCCAAGCAGATCGCCTAATACCGAGCCAAAATTCTCGTAAAAAAAACTGTCGAACACCGATTTGGACGACCTCCGACGCCGTCGAGCACCGGGGGTTGACTGTACTAATAATAATCACTCTTGGGAACATTAAATGTCTTATTTTACGTTAATATAGACATTTTCATTAATCCATCTATGATATTTAATTCAAAACTATGTAAGAAACACGTTACAAAGCATATAAACATGCTGTTTATATGCTATATTGTTGCCGGGTGGAGGAAAAACATTACGTAATACAGTCAACCCCCGGTTCTCGTTGGTAATCCGTTCCAGAGGGCCCGTCGATCACCGGTTTGGTCGAACTCCGATTATATTTTCCCCATAAGAAATAATGAAAATCAAATTAATCCGTTTCAGACATCCAGAAGTATTAAAATAAAATATTTTTTTGAACTTTTTGTCACTAAATTATACACAATTTTATGAAAAATTAAGAAATAATAGTATAATAACATGTCACATTTATTGAAGAGTTGTTGATGTGTGGAAGACGGGAGGAGGGGAGAAGATGGAGTAGTATGCTAGTGTTTGGAAGGGGAATCCTTCCATTAACACTGCAGGTGGCAAGTTCTTTTCTGGGGTTACTGGCCTTTTCTTTGAATGCTACACTCCTGCATGAATGCTACACTCCCTGATGCAGATGCTACACTCCCTGCATGAATGCTACACTCCCTGCATGAATGCTACACTCCCTGCATGAATGCTACACTCCCTGCATGAATGCTACACTCCCTGCATGAATGCTACACTCCCTGCATGAATGCTACACTCCCTGCATGAATGCTACACTCCCTGCATGAATGCTACACTCCCTGCATGAATGTTACACTCCCTGCATGAATGCTACACTCCCTGCATGAATGCCACACTCCCTGCATGAATGCCACACTCCCTGCATGAATGCCACACTCTCTGCATGAATGCCACACTCTCTGCATGAATGCCACACTCTCTGCATGAATGCTACACTCCCTGCATGAATGCTACACTCCCTGCATGAATGCTACACTCCCTGCATGAATGCTACACTCCCTGCATGAATGCTACACTCCCTGCATGAATGCTACACTCCCTGCATGAATGCTACATTCCCTGCATGAATGCTACACTCCCTGCATCCCTGCTTCACTCCCTGCAACACTCTTTCCCACAGGCTTGGCACTAGGAGCTTTCTTGGGGCCCATGGTGGCTTATTTAGCAGTTTCAAGCACTAAAAACAGTGGAATAATGACAATATACTGGTATGAATGCATGGGTGGTGGTCGCTCTCACTTGTAAACAACAGCACTGATGCTCTGTGGAGTGCCCGGGCCCAGCTGGGCCAACGCGTACGTGTCCGGGACGAATAGCTAACTCGTCCAACTCCAAGCAGATCGCCTCATACCGAGCCAAAATTTTCGTAAAAAAACCTGTCGAACACCGATTTGGACGACCTCTGACGCCGTCGAGCACCGGGGGTTGACTGTACTATTGATAATCACTCTTGGGCACATTAAATGTCTTATTTTACGTTAATATAGACATTTTCATTAATTCATCTATGATATTTTCTTCAAAATTATTTAAAAAACACGTTACATAGCATATAAACATGATACATACACCCACAGAATAAAAATTGACAAATACAGTATGAGATTTGTTTACCAAGCGACTTAGTAGGAGTGTCGGAAGAATTACGTTTTCTCTAAATAAACACTGAGGGATAACTGTAGAAAAATATTTTTCAAATGCCTTCACTCTATATATAGCTATTCACGACCCTTGTGGGCTTAGCGCTTCTTTTTTATCATGATAATAATACTAATAATATTATCATTAACTCTAAAAATAGTGTGTTGCATGAGAATGGGAGTGTTGCTGTTTGTTTATTCTGTACTAACTTGTACAACTTGTACACAATGTAAGAGTATTTGTATTGTGAGGTAATTATTATTATAATAAAAAAATTATTTTGAGGTAAAAGTTTCACAAACTCTTACAAACGTATGTGAATGAACTAAAAGTGGACACGTATTAATCACATTCATTTCTCTGGACTGAGTGATCGGCCACTACCTGTTCAGTTTGTTTTTACCTTGTCTGAACTCCGTATCTCGTTCTCTCTCTCGTTTACTCTTTCGTTAAGTAGTTGGCTCTCATTGACTATGGCGTCTAAGCTTAGTTGTGATAAAAAGAGGAGTCGTAAGCCTCTTACTTTAAGTGCCAAGTTAGAAATTATTAAACTCAGTGAACTTACTTTTTTGGGTTATTCTATATTCTCTGTGCATATTCTGCTATGTATGATAATCTATGTACAGTGGACCCCCGTGTTTCGTAAACCCCGGAAATCGTACATTTATGTAAGTATAATATTATAAGTGCTTGTGGAAAAGTATTTTTGGGGGTCTGAAATAGACTAACCTACGTGACTACTGATCTTTTCATAAATTGGTTCACAGACTATTTTAAGCCAATGTTAATACTTTAAGGTAAGTAATAAGTGTACTCTGTGTGTATCTTACCTTTTATTGTGTTTTTTAATGCCTAGTGCTATTGTTAACTTAATATAAGTTAGTGTAAGCTTGTTGTCTGGCATTTATATGCATTTAGAAGTTGAAAAAATGGCGTTCTGCTTTGTGGTGATGTCTGCTTTAAGGCACTAGCCTTGAACCTAACCTGCCGTACAATATATTGACATTTCAAGCATATTCTATTGCCTGATTGTTCTTTAGCCTTTCAGGTAAAGTCTACTAGAACATTTTACCTCTTAGTGATTTTGCAAACTGGATGCTAAAGTGATGCCACTTTAAAATAATTATTATTTTTTCTTTATTTTTAGGCAAACTTCATAAATTTCCATTATAGATGTTTGAACAGCTTCTTAAGAACATAGATCTACGTTGTTACTGCTAGTGCTCCAAACTTAGATCAACGTTTTACTTTTCCTACTTGGGTCTGCGCACTCAGTGTGCACCGTATGAAAAAATTGGGGACCTCGTGGTACCATATAGTAGCACCAGTTAGTTTCAGCACCAGCTTGGGTCAACATCATGGTAAACCCTGTGATTCACTCACACCTCACCGTATTAACACACTCTTATTTGAGGAAAGTGATATGGAACCTGAGTTTAGTGGATATGAGACTGATGTGACCACTGATGATCAAGGAATTAGTGAAAATATTGACAATAACCCAGATGACCCTCAACCCATCACCTCTGGGGTGGGCAATGTTGCAACACCAGACCCTCAGCCAAGCACCTCTGGAGTGGCCAGTGGGCACACAGACCCTCAGCCAAGCACCTCTGGGGTGGCCAGTGTGGACACACTAAACCTTCGGCCAAGTATCTCTGGGGTGGCCAGTGTTACTACTGAGAGGCAATTATGCAAGCAGAAATTATCTTTTTCTGTCATTTTTATTGATGATGATAGTGAAAGTGATATAAGTGATGATGAGATTGATTTTATGCCCTTGGAGGATTTCTTGAGTGATAGCGATTTAAATTATTTCCTAGTGAAGTGCATCTTTAGGCATCATTGCCTATGTTCAGGCAGTGTGCCATATGCAGTCCCCAAGGGTCGTGGGAGGTCACGATCGAAAACCCCGGCCACTGACAGTGATACTGATTGTGAAGGAGAATATGTGGGGATGGAGGAAGAGGAGGTGGTGGTGGTGGGTGTCATGGTGCCTGGGCCGCATGGCACAGTGGGCGGGCAGACAAAGGACAGCCCGGCACCTCCTCAACCATGTGCTGCCTTCACTCTTGTTCCTCCTCCTCCTCCTCCCCCATGCCCCATGCCACAGGTACACCCTGACCGTGAATGGAACTGAATGCAAAATACAACATTCGTGCCACATCATTTCAATTTTGATACCAGGGGAAGAGAGATCCTCCCAGAATGTCCCATCACGAATAAGTCCAGAGAGTTAGACTATTTCCAATTATACTTTGACGAGCCGATAAGGAACTTGATTGTCAGCCAGATTAACTATTACTATTCCTATATAATGGATAATATAAGTTAGTGTAAGCTTGTTGTCTGGCATTCATATGCATTTAGAAGTGGAAAAAAATGGCGTTCTGCTTTTCGGCGATGTCTGCTTTAAGGCACTAGCCTGGAACCTAACCTGCCGTATAAGTGGGGCCCTACTGTATATACTCTAGAATGAATAAAATAGACCATAATATGGCGAGTGGTGGTGGTGCCTCCTGCTGCCACACTGACCATATCTTCCCATTCTTTCCCTTCTGAAAAAGGAGTGTTTGTGAGGCTAACTGCACTAGATCACTAGTTTCATAAGGAAAACACTGAAGCAATATACGTACAGCGGAACCCCGAATATCGGCCGTAATCCATTCCAGAAGGTCAGCCTAAATTTGAAGCAATATTTCCCATAAGAATTAATGTAAATACAATTAATCCATTCCAGACACCCAAAAATAATAAAAAAAAAAAAACATTTTGTAAAGGTTACCTGTGGTTTAACGCTTCTGTTTGATTATAATAATAACTATAGTTTTACATACACAAAACAATGACAGTTACATATAAATGAAAATTTAAATCATTATTACATACCTGTGTTGAAGACTCTTGTTGGTGTATGGAAGACAGGGAGGGAAGAGGGGAGAGGGAGGAGGAGAGATTATTGTTTGGAGGGGGAATCCCCTTCCATAATGACTTCAGGTATCAAGTCTCTCTCTGGGGTTACTTCCCTTCTTTGCCTTTTAATGACACTAGGACCGGCTTGAGTCACTGGACCCATGTCGCACAAAAAAAACTGTCCAGAGAGCTCTGTTTCTGGTGCCTCTTTAAGATTTGCCTGAAGTGGGTTAAGGTTTTGCCACTGAACATGTTGCAGATATGGCTTGTTTCAGCTTGGTCAGGGTGATATTTCTCAGCAAAAGCTTGCACCCTACTCCACATTGCACAAATCTCCTTAATCTCTGAAGAAGGCACCTCCTTCCCTCTCTCTTCTTCCTCTGAAGCAAGTTCCTCAGCTGTGGTCTGTTGCTGTTCCAGTTGAAGGTGTTGCAGCTCTTAAGTGGTTAGCTCTTCCCTGTGGTCCTTCACCAACTCTTCCACATCCTCGCCACTCACACCCCATGGATTTCCCCAAAGACTCATTAGATTCCACAACAGGTGTAGGGTCGTCAGGGTTAGCCTCAAACCCTTCAAAATCCCTCTCTTGGACACATTCTGGCCACAATTTTCTCCAAGAAGAGTTCCAAGTCCTGGAAGTCACTCCCTCTCAAGCCTTACCTATAAGGCTTAACAGTTGTAGATATTGAAGTGATTCTTCCAGAACTCTCTTAGGGTCAATTCAGTGTCCGAGATCACTTCAAAGCACCTTTGAAACACTGCTTTTTGTGTAGAGTTTTTTGAAGTTAGAAATGACCTGCTGGTCCATGGGCTGGATGAGAGGAGTGGTGTTAGGAGGCAAGAACTTCACTGTTATAAAACTGAAATCCCTAGACAATTGGTCTACCAAGTTTGGAGGATGAGCATAAGCATTGTTCATTACCAGGAGGCACTTGAGTGGCAATTTATTTTCCAGGTATTTTTTTGCACTCGGGCAAAACACTTCATGGACCCAGTCAATGAAAAGTTGCCTCGTGACCCACCCCTTATGATTAGCTCTCCACTCTACACACAATTTACTCTTGACATTGTTTTTCTTGAACACTTTGAGATTTTCAGAGTGATACACCAGTAAAGGCTTCACTTTGAAATCTCCACTAGCATTAGCACAGAACAAAAGAGTTAGCCTATCCTTCATAGGCTTGTGTCCTGGCAGTGCCTTTTCCTCCTGCGTGATGTAGGTCCTCTTTGGCATTTTCTTGTGTTTCTCACTTTCTTTACCAAAGGAACTTTACTAGGAACTTTCTTTGGGACCATGGTGGCTTATTTCAGTCACACTTAATAAACAAGCACAAAAACCAATGGATTTTTGTGCTGACTCACCTACGCGCAGCATCCCAGCAGGCTGACACGTCTAATACGGCCGATTTGTGAGGTACCGGCCGAAATACGAGCAAAATTTCCACCCAAAACTGGTCTAAATACGAATCGGCCAATAAACGCAGCGGCTGATATTCGGGGTTCCACTGTATTTATAAATAAGAAATATTGTATTAAAACATAATAGAGAATGTAAAGCAATAAACTGGCTTTATAAAGTGTACGTATACTGGTGGAGGGTGGAAGATAGGCTACTTGCTACTCTCTTAATGCTGCACTTTATCGCTGAACTTAATTGCTACACTTTATTGCTGAACTTAATTGCTACACTTTATCGCTGAACTTAATTGCTACACTTAATGCTACACTTTATCGCTGAACTTAATTGCTACACTCTTAATGCTACACTTTATCGCTGAACTTAATTGCTACTCTCTTAATGCTACACTTTATCGCTGAACTTAATTGCTTCAAATTTATCGCTGAACTTAATTGCTACACTTATGCTGAACTTATTGCTACACTTAATGCTAATCGCTGAACTTAATTGCTACAATTTATTGCTGAACTTAATTGCTACACTCTTAATGCTACACTTCATCGCTGAACTTAATTGCTACACTTTATCGCTGAACTTAATTGCTACACTTTATCACTGAACTTAATTGCTACACTCTTAATGCTTAATGCGAAGCAGTACCAGCATAGTAGAAGTACGTACTAGGCTCGTACTGCCTCGCAAACAATCCACACCTCGCTCGTGTTTATCTATGATTTTATGCTTTAATTACATACACATCATCCTCTTTTTCTTCTTAGCACTGTCCTTTGCACTTACTTTCTTAGGACCCATGGTTAGAAAAAAAAATTGGGGCCAAATAACTACAGGAAATGCAATAAAAAACGAGAGAAATGCTTCCACGACGAGATAAACAGTGCACTGCGCCAGTTGGTGGTGTTCTGAAGCTCCTGTTTATTATTATTATTATTATTACATATTTTATTATATTTATTAACACATCGGCCAATTCCCACCAAGGCAGGGTGGCCCGAAAAAGAAAAACTTTCATCATCATTCACTCCATCACTGTCTTGCCTGAGGGGTGATTTACACTACAGTTATAAATCTGCAACATTAACACCCCTCCTTCAGAGTGCAGACACAGTACTTCCCATCTCCAGGACTCAAGTCCGACCTGCCGGTTTCCCTGATTCCCTTCATAAATGTTATTTTGCTCACACTCCAACAGCACGTCAAGTATTAAAAACCATTTGTCTCCATTCACTCCTATCAAATACGCTCACGCATGCCTGCTGGAAATCCAAGCCCCTCGCACACAAAACCTCTTTAACCCCCTCCCTCCAACCTTTCCTAGGCCGACCCCTACCCCGCCTTCCCTCCACTACAGATTTATACACTCGAAGTCATTCTGTTTCGTTCCATTCTCTCTACATGTCCGAACCACCTCAACAACCCCTCCTCAGCCCTCTGGATAATAGTTTTGGTGCATTATATTCACACCACACATTGACCTCAGACATGACATCTCCACTGCCTCCAGCCTTCTCCTCGTTGCAACATTCATCACCCATGCTTCACACCCATATAAGAGTGTTGGTATAACTATACTCTCATACATTCCCCTCTTTACTTCCATGGACAAAGTTCTTTGTCTCCACAGACCCCAAGTGCACCACTCACCCTTTTCCCCTCATCAATTCTATTTTTCACCTCATCCTTCATAGACCCATCTGCTGACATGTCTACTCCCAAATATCTGAATACATTCACATCCTCCATACTCTCTCCCTCCAATCTGATATCGAGTCTTTCATCATCTAATCTTTTGTTATCCTCATCACCTTACTCTTTCCTATATTCACTTTCAATTTTCTTCCTTTGCGTACCCTACTAAATTCATCCACCAACCTCTGCAACTTCTCTTCAGAATCTCCCAAAAGCACAGTGTCATCAGCAAAAAGCAACAGTGACAACTCCCACTTTGAATTTGATTCTTTGACTTTTAACCCCACACCTCTTGCCAAGACCCTTGCATTCACTTCTCTTACAACCCCATCTATAAATATATTGAACAACCATGGTGACATCACACATCCTTGTCTAAGGCCTACTTTTACTGGGAAATAATCTCCCTCTCTCCTACACACACTAACCTGAGCCTCACTATCCTCATAAAAGCTCTTCACTGCATTCAGTAACCTACCTCCTATTCCATACACCTGCAACATCTGCCACATTGCCTCCCTATCCACCCTATCATACGCCTTTTCCAAATCCATAAATGCCACGAAAACCTCTTTACCCTTATCTAAATACTGTTCACCAATGTTTCACTGTAAACACTTGGTCTACACACCCCATACCTTTCCTAAAGCCACCTTGTTCATCTGCTATCCTGCTCTCCGTCATACTCTTAATTCTTTCAATAATAACTCTACCATACACTTTACCTGGTATACTCAACAGACTTATTCCCCTATAATTTTTGCACTCTCTTTTGTCCCCTTTGCCTTTATACAAAGGAACAATACACACTCTCTGCCAGTCCCTAGGTACCTTACCCTCTTCCATACATTTATTAAATAATAGCACCAATCACTCCAAAACTATATCCCCGCCTGCTTTTAACATTTCTATCTTTATCCCATCAATCCCAGCTGCCTCACGAACTTCTCCTACACTCACAACTGGCTCTTCTACACTCCTACAAGATGTTATTCCTCCTTGCCCTATACACGAAATCACAGCTTCCCTGTCTTCATCAACATTTAACCCTTTGGGGTCCAAGGGGTCTCTCTGAAACTCGTTCTCAGGGTCCACAAATTTAAAAAAAAAAAAAAAAAAAATTCTTATGAAATGATAGAGAAACTTTTTCCGATCATAGTGCCACAAAAATTATGAAATTTGATCGAAAACTGACAGAATTATACTTTCGCGAAGTTAGCGGTATCCATGACATTTACGCATCGGCGATTTCGCCCACTTTGAGCCCTATTTTCGGCAAATTCCAATGTTTCAGTCTACTAAAATTATAGCTATTTCGCTAGAACTCCATTTCTTCTATCGATTGAGTACAAGAAACCGCCTATTTACCAATTTCAACTACCCAAAATAGTGGTCAGAAAATGGCAATTTGGCCAATTTCACACAAATTTCAAACGATGCCAATTTCAAAATAGGGTCCATAATAAACAAGGCAGACATTCCTGGCACTAAAATAACATCTTCTCTGTTCGTTAGTCATGTCTCCAGGACCCTCTTACATTACTTTTGCTTTCCATTTTGAATTTTTATTCTCACAAAAAATAGAAGATTTACTGTTATGTATACAACTGCATCATTGTAAAAATGGTATAAATAATATCAGCGCACTTGTGCAAGAATATTAGACTCTCCAGTTGATGTGTATTGACGCATGGTGTGATTTGTTTACTCTTGAACATCGGCCAAAATCGAACATTTTCGCTACTTTGCGCTCAGTTTCAAGGTACTTGTCATCGTGAAACTAGTCAAAATTATCTCTATTTCTGTAATATATCATCTATTCTATAAAATGAGACATGAAAACGAGAATACAAGCATAAATACCATACAAAAATAGACTGTAAAGTCGCTGTTTTAAACCAAAAACACGGTCAGTTTTTTTTTCCTCATTATGCACTGTGTGGTGCAGGAATTCTTTTTTATACTGCGCACACTGACCGCACAGACCCATTCTATCACATCTAGGCCTAACAGCCTGTTTCTGCTTGATTTGAGAGCGCTAGAATTTAGGCGTACTAGTACATCAATAACCCCAGAGCGTAAGCCGTACTAGTACGACCAAAACCCCGAAAGGGTTAACAACTCCTCAAAATATTCCCTCCATCTTCCCGATGCCTCTAACTCTCCATTTAATAACTCTCCTCTCCTATTTTTAACTGTCAAATTCATTTGTTCCCTAGGCTTCCTCAATTTATTAATCTCACTCCAAAACTTTCTCTTATTTTCAACAAAATTTGTTGATAACATCTCACCCACTCTCTCATTTGCTCTCTTTTATATTGCTTCACCACTCTCTTAACCTCTCTTTTTCTCTCCATATGCTCTTCCCTCCTTGCATCATTTCTACTTTGTAAAACCTCTCATATGCTAACTTTTTCTCCCTTACTACTCTCTTTACATCATCATTCCACCAATCGCTCTTCTTCCCTCCCGCACCCACTTTTCTGTAACCACAAACTTCTGCTGAACACTCTAACACTACAGTCTTTAACCTACCCCATACATCTTCAAATTCTTTATTTCTAGTAATATACAAGGTGGGGTGTACTTATAATTATACATTTTATGAAGTAGATATTACAAGATGGCCAATAATATGCCTAGGTATGCCTAGGGTTTTCAGGCAGTCTTATGATAGGTCTTACTCAATAGCGACACAATGATTATACAGATAGTAAGGTTAGGTAATTGTAGTGATTAACTAGGTTTACAAAATTGAGGTACTGGAATTTAAACATTTAAGAATTTAACAATTAGTTTAAGAATTTAACAATTAGTTTATATATTAATGGTAAAGGTGATGTATTGGCATAATACAGTTTCTATATTGTCTTAGGCCTACACTCTCACTAGCCCATCTATCCTCCAATAGTTGTTTATATCTTACCCTAACTGCCTCCTCTTTTAGTTTATAAACCTTCACCTCTCTCTTACTTACTGCTTCTATTTTCCTTGTATCCCATCTACCTTTTACTCCCACTTTAGCTACAACTAAAAAGTGATCTGATATATCTGTGGCCCTCTATAAACATGTACATCCTGAAGTCTACTCAACAGTCTTTTATCTACCAATACATAGTCCAACAAACTTCTGTTATTATGCCCTACATCATATCTTGTATACTTATTTATCCTCTTTTTCTTAAAATATGTATTATCTATAACTAAACCCCTTTCTATACAAAGTTCAATCAAAGGGCTCCCATTATCATTTACACCTGGCACCCCACACTTATTATTACGTATTATTATTACAGTCATCCCTTGGTTTTCGATTGTCTCGGTTTTCACCGATTTTGGTTTTCGCTCACTTTTTTGTGGAAAAATTGTCTCAGTTTTCGCCGATTGTCTCAGTTTTTGCCGATGGTACGGAACCTGTACACCAGTGCCGCGCACATACAAAGGCCGTAGGCCCGCCACCCACGCACCTCCCACGCACATTGTCACGCAGTCTAGCATTGTTTATGCTTGAGTGAACATCACCCCAGGAGTTCATTCAAAACATTTATTAACAATTCATTGTTTTTGGCCCTTGATTATTGTGTGTGACTACTAAATAAGCTACCATGGGCCCAAAGAAAGCTCCTAGTGTCAGTTCTTTGGTAAAGAAAGTGAGGAACACCGTAGAAATGAAGAAAGAAATAATAGAAAAATATGATAGTGGTGTACGTATTGCCGAGCTCGCCAGGATATACAAGAAAAACTCATCAACTCTCAGTTCCATTGTGGCAAAGAGAAAAAAATCACGGAAGCTAATGTTGCGAAAGGGGTGAATACAATAACGAAACAGAGATCACAAACAGTTGAAAATATGGAGAAATTGTTATTGGTGTGGATAAACGAAAAACTGCTAGTGGGTGATAGTGTTGTGCAATCCATCATATGTGAAAAAGCAAGGCAGTTGCATGCCAATCTTGTCAAGAAAATGACTGAAACCAGTGTTGATATTGATGAATTTAAGGCCAGCAACGGCTGGTTCGAAAACTTCAAGAAGTGAAGTGGCATACACAGTGTTGTAAGGCATGGTGAGGGTGCCAGTTCAGATAAACATGGGGCTGAAAAATTTGTGTGTGACTTTAAAGAATATGTAGAGGCAGAAGAATTCCAACCCCAACAAGTGTTTAATTGTGACGAAACAGGCCTCATTTGGAAGAAAATGCCAAGGAGGACCTACATCATGCAGGAGGAAAAGGCAATGCCAGGACACAAGCTTATGAAAGACAGGCTAACTCTAATGTTGTGTGGTAACGCTAGTGGGGATTTCAAAGTGAAGCCTTTACTGGTGTATCACTCTGAAAATCCCAGTGTGTTCAAGAAATACAGTGTTGACAAGAGTAAATTGTGTGTGATGTGGAAGTCTAATGCTAAGGCATGGGTCACTAGGGAAATTTTCCTGAAATGGTTTAATCAAGTGTTTTGCCCCAGTGTGAAGAAATATCTGAATGTAAAACCTGTTATGAATAATACATACTTAGCTAATTATTTCCACAACACTTACATTATAATGACCACGTAAACTAACTGCAATGCAATTAATTGTTTTAAATTGTTATCTCACTCAATTAGTTGCATTGCTACAATAAATTGCTACAATTAATTGATATGTTCAACTGATATTCAAACTTTATAACTTAGATATGCAACTTTACTTATTTTATAAATTATCAACCATAACTTTTTATTATTTTATTATTATTATTGCTTTAATTTGTTTAATCTGATTTAATTAATTTTATAATGAAGACAAAAGTACAAAACTATGTTTAAAAAATGTCATGTCTAAACTATGTTCAAATTTTCATAGCTTAAATTCTCACCTTTACTCATTGTAAACTATCTACAAAAATTCTTACAATTTAGTTTTAAGTTAATTTTAAGTCTGCCCAAAATGCCCTGCATACTAGGGGCTTTTGGCATGAACACCTCATGTAATCTCAATAACCAAATGTAATTCTTTGTATCATGTCCAAATAAACTATTATTATTATTATTATTATCTATTGGACAATAAATTGCCACTTAAGTGCCTCCTGGTAATGGACAATGTTCCTGCTCATCCTCGAGACTTGGAAGACCAAATGTCTAAGAATTTCAAATTTGTAACAGTGAAGTTCTTGCCTCCTAACACCACTCCTCTCATCCAGCCCATGGACCAGCAGGTCATTGCAAACTTCAAAAAACTGTACACCAAAGCAATGTTTCAAAGGTGCTTTGATATGACGAATGACTCTGCATTGACCCTAAAAGAGTTCTGGAATGATCACTTCAATGTCTTCCATTGCATAGGCCTTATAGATAAAGCTTAGCAGGGAGTGACTTCCAGGACGATGAACTCTGCTTGGCCAGATTGTGTCCCAGAGAGGGATTTTGAAGGGTTTGGGGCTGACCCTGAGGAGCCTATGGAAGTTATGGAAAGTATTGTGGCATTGGGGAATTGCATGGGGTTGGATGTGAGTAGCCAGGATGTGGAAGAGTTGGTGGAGGACCACAATGAAGATCTAACCACTGAAGAGCTGCAAGAGCTTGAGCTGCAACACCATCAAACCACAACTCAGGAAATTGCTTCAGTGGAGGAAGAGAGATGTAAGCTGCCTTCTTCAGAGATTAAGGAGATTTGTGGAATGTGGAGTAGGGTGCGTTCATTTGTGGAGGAACATCACCCTGACAAAGATGTTGCAATCCGTCTCATCAACATGTTCAATGACAATCTTTTTTCCCATTTTAGGGACATTTTAAAGAGCCGCCAGACACAGAGCTCTCTGGACAGATATTTAGTGCCACAGGAGTGCAGTGACTCTCAAGCTGGTCCTAGTGGGATTAAAAGACAAAGAATGGAAGTGACCCCAGATGAGGACTTGGTACCTAGAGTCCTTATGGAGGGGGATTCCCCTTCCAAAAAATAGGGTCTCTTCCTCTCCCTCCTCCTCTCTTCCATCCAGCAACATCAGTCTTCAATAAAGGTAAGTGCCACATAGAGTTCATTCATTTGTGCATGTAAATCTATCTTTAAGGCCCCCAATTTTTTTTTTTTTTTCCAAACTTCTCGGTTTCTGGAACGGATTAATTGAATTTCCATTAATAACAAAAAAAGGCACAATACCGTGACTGGAACAATACACACACAACCCGCACATATAAAAGGAGAGGAGCTTACGACGACGTTTCGGTCCGACTTGGAACCTTTATCTAGGGAATTGGATCTGTGCCGTAATTGGTGCCGTACTAGTACGCGTAAATTCTAGCGGCCTCAAATTAAGTGGGAAACGGCTGGTAGCCCTACATATGAAAGAATGGGTCTATGTGGTCAGTGTGCACAGTATAAAAAAACTCCTGCACCACAGACTGCATAATGAGAGAAAAAAAACTCCGACCATTTTTTTCGTTTAAAACAGCGAATTTGCAGTCTATTTTCGTATGGTATTTATTGATGTATTCTCGTTTTCTTGGTCTCATTTGATAGAATGGAAGATATATTACAGAAATAGAGATGATTTTGATAGGTTTGACAATGACAAGTACCTTGAAATTGAGCTCAAAGTAGCAAAAATGTTCGATTTTTGACAATGTTCAAGAGTAAACAAATCACACCATGCGTCCAATATACATCAACTGGTGAGTCTAATATTCATGCACAAGTGCTCTGATATTATTTATACCATTTTTTACAATGATACAGTTGTATATTAGACATGACTAATGAACAGAGAAGATTTTATTTTAGTGCTAGGAATGTCTGCCTTGTTTATTCTGGACCCTATTTTGAAATTGGCATCGTTTGAAATTTGTGTGAAATTAGCCAAATTGCCATTTTCTGACCACTATTTTGGGTAGTTGAAAGTGGTAAATAGGCGGTTTCTTGTACTCAATCGATAGAAGAAATGGAGTTCTAGCGAAATAGCTATAATTTTAGTAGACTGAAACATTGGAATTTGCCGAAAATAGAGCTCAAAGTGGGTGAAATTGCAGATGCGTAAATGTCATCGATACCGCTAACTTCGCGAAAGCATAATTCCGTTAGTTTTCGATCAAATTTCATAATTTTGGTGGCGTTACGATCGGAAAAAGATTCTCTATCATTCCATAAGAAAATTTTTTTTTTTTTTTTCCAAAAAATTTTCGACCCCAGGAACAGGTTTCCGAGAAGGCCTGTCGACCCCCAAAGGGTTAATAATAATAATAATATTTATAGATGGGGTTGTAAGAGAAGTGAATGCGAGGGTCTTGGCAAGAGGTGTGGGATTAAAAGATAAAGAATCAAATACAAAGTGGGAGCTGTCACAGTTGCTTTTTGCTGATGACACTGTGCTTTTGGGAGATTCTGAAGAGAAGTTGAAGAGGTTGGTGGATGAATTTGGTAGGGTATGTAAAAGAAGAAAATTTGAAAGTGAATATAGGAAAGAGTAAGGTGATGAGGATAACAAAAAGATTAGGTGACGATAGATTGGATATCAGATTGGAGGGAGAGAGTATGAGGGAGGTGAATGTATTCAGATATTTGGGAGTGGACATGTCAGCAGATGGGTCTATGAAGGATGAGGTGAATCAAAGAATTGAAGAGGGGAAAAGGGTGAGTGGAGCACTTCGGAGTCTGTGGAGACAAAGAACTTTGTCCATGGAAGTAAAGAGGGGAATGTATGAGAGTATAGTTATACCAACACTCTTATATGGGTGTGAAGCATGGGTGATGAATGTTGCAACGAGGAGAAGGCTGGAGGCAGTGGAGATGGCATGTCTGAGGTCAATGTGTGGTGTGAATATAATGCAGAGAATTCGGAGTTTGGAAATTAGGAGGAGGTGCAGGATTACCAAAACTATTATCCAGAGAGCTGAGGAGGGGTTGTTGAGGTGGTTCGGACATGTAGAGAGAATGGAACGAAACAGAATGACTTCGAGAGTGTATAAATCTGTAGTGGAGGGAAGGCAGGGTAGGGGGCGGCCTAGGAAAGTTTGGAGGGAGGAGGTAAAGGAGGTTTTGTGTGCGAGGGGCTTGGACTTCCAGCAAGCATGTGTGAGCGTATTTGATAGGAGTGAATGGAGACAAATGGTTTTTAATACTAGACGTGCTGTTGGAGTGTGAGCAAAGTAACATTTATGAAGGGATTCAGGGAAACCGGCAGGCCGGACTTGAGTCCTGGAGATGGGAAGTACAGTGTCTGCACTCTGAAGGAGGGGTGTTAATGTTGCAGTTTTATAACTGTAGTGTAAAGCACCCCTCTGGCAAGACAGTGATGGAGTGAATGATGATGAAAGTTTTTCTTTTTCGGGCCACCCTGCCTTGGTGGGAATCGGCCGATGTGTTAATAAAAAAAAAAAATTATGGTTGTATTTTCTTTTCGTGGTTTCATTTGATAGAATGGAAAACACTACAGAAATAGAGATGATTTTGATTAGTTTCATGATGAAAACGACCTTGAAATTGAGCTCAAAGTAGGGAAAATGTTCGATTTTTGCCAATGTTCAAGAGTAAACAAATCACGGCACGCGTCCAATACACATCAACTGGTGAGTCTAATATTCTTTCACAAGTGCATTGATATTATTTATACCATTTTTACAATAATGCAATAGTCTGCATAACGGTAAATCTTTTATTTTTTGTGTGAATGAAAAATAAAAATAAAAAGCAAGAGTAACATAAGAGGGGCCTAAAGACATGACCAATGAACAGATAACATCTTATTTTAGTGCCAGGAATGTCTTCATTGTTTATTCTGGACCCTATTTTGAAATTGACAACTTTTTATTTTGCATGAAATTGGCCAAATTGCCAATTTCTGACCACTTTATTGGGTAGTTGAAATCGGTAAATTAGTGGTTTCTTATACTCAATCAATAGAACAAATGGAGTTCTAAAGAAATATCTATGAGTTTGGTCGACTGGAACAATAGAATTTAGCGAAAATAGGGCTCAAATTTGGCAAAATTGCCGATGCGTATATATCGCCGAGATCACTAACTTCGCGAGAGCATAATTCTGTAAGTTTTCCATCAAATTTCATACTTTTGGTGTCATTACCATCGGGAAAAGATTCTCTATCATTTCATAAGAAATTTTTTTTTTTTTTCTATTTTGTGACAACAGGAGAGCACTCAGGATTAGGGGTTGCGACAGTCAAAGGGTTAAATCAGATGAGGATCAGACAGGACTACAAAGAGACCTGGACAGGCTGGACGTGTGGTCCAGCAACTGGCTCCTCGAATTTAACCCTGCCAAATGCAAAGTCATGAAGATTGGGGAAGGGCAAAGAAGACTGCAGACAGAGTACAGTGGACCCCCGAGTTTCGTAAAAACTTCACTCCTGAAGTCTGCTCAAGTGCCATTACCGAACGAATTTACTCCCTTAAGGAAAAATTTCACGTAGGTTAGTCTATTTCAGACCCCCCAAAAATACACTTCCACAAGAACTTACAAAATTATACTTACATAATTGCACGATTTCCGGGGTATTCGTTAACCGAGGGTCCACTGTATAGGCTAGGTGGCCAAAGACTCCAAACCTCAGTCAAGGAAAAAGATCTTGGGGTGAGTATAATACTGAGCACTTCTCTGGAAGCACACATCAACCAGATAACTGCTGCAGGATATGGGCGCCTGGCAAACCTGAGAATAACGTTCCGATACCTCAGTAAGGAATCGTTTAAGACTCTGTACACCGTGTACGCCAGGCCCATACTGGAGTATGCAGCACCAGTTTGGAACCCACACCTGGTCAAGCACATCAAGAAATTAGAGAAAGTGCAAAGGTTTGCAACAAGGCTAGTTCCAGAGCTAAGGGAAATGTCCTACGGAGAAAGGTTAAGGGAAATTGGCCTGACAACACTAGAGGATAGGAGGGTTAGGGAAGACATGATAATGACATACAAAATACTGCAAGGAATAGATAAGGTGGACAGAGACAGGATATTCTAGAGATGGAACACAGAAACAAAGGGTCACAATTGGAAGTTGAAGACTCAGATGAGTCAAAGAGATGTTAGGAAGTATTTCTTCAATCATAGAGTTGTCAGGAAGTGGAATAGTCTGGCAAGTGATGTAGTGGAGGTAGAAACCATATATAGTTTTAAGACAAGGTATGATGAAGCTCAAAGAGCAGGGAGAAAGTGGACCTAGTAGTGATCAGTGAAGAGGCAGGGCCAGGAGCTATGTCTTGAGCCCTGCAACCTCTAATAGTTGAGTACATGGGCTCCGTTCGTGCAGCTCTTAAGGTTTGCAACCCCAAATGATAAGCAAAAATCACCGTCTAAAACGGTTGATAATGTATAAGTGCTCAGTACAACTTGGCATAAAAAAAATGATAAAAAGTAAAATAAATACACAGTACAGTGGTACCCCGACTTACGATATTTTTTCATTCCAGAATGCTGTTCAAGTGCCATTACCAAACGAATTTATCCCCATAAGGAATGATGTAAAATAGACTAGTCCTTTTAGACCCCCAAAATTACACTTACAAAAGCATTTAAAAAATAAACTTACATAAAAGGGTGAGTTTGGGGACCATCGTAAGTCGGGGTACCACTGTACATGCAATACTTACCTTAAAATACAGCACCGTTTGTCCTTCCCTTACACAACTGTTGTATGAAAATGGCAATAACTGCGGAAAAACAGTAAAAGCACCATATATAATGAGCAATGGCTCATTTGAAAGCCAATGAAAATGTGGAACAGTGAAAAATGGGAGCTGTATGTTCAGGACTCTCCTGTACCTGAAAATTCCTCAAAAGTTGATTGTTTAATACAGTGGAACCCCGAGTTTCAAAAATAATCCGTTCCAGGAGCTTGTTCTAAACTCGAAATTTTCGAAAGTCGAATCAATATTTCCCATAAGAAATAATGGAAATACCATTAATCCATTCCAGAAATCCAAAAATATTAAAAAAAAATACATTTTAATGAGATTAATTATAGTTCTACATACTACACATAAGAATTATACTACATAGTAAAGATATATTAAATAAATGCATGTATATTTAACCCTTAAACTGTCCACACGTAGATATACGTTCACTCGCGTAGCTGACCGAACGTAGATCTACGTTTTTTTTCAAATGCTTTTAACCTTGTCATGATAAGCCTGAGTTGCCTAGAGATTAGAGAATGGGTCTGTGCACTCAGTGTGTGTAGTATTACAAAATGTGGGAATGACAAACAAAATGCACTCTTCATTTTAAAGAAAACGAACAATTTATTTTTTTCTCAAAATACTCGGTCAGCTATGCGAGTGAACGTATATCTACATGTGGACAGTTTAAGGGTTAAATATTTAAACAAATAAAATAACATTTTTACTTTATTGAAGATTGTTGATGGCATATGGAAGATAGGGAGGAGTGAGGGAGGGAGAGCTTAGTGTTTGGAAGGGGAATCCCCCTCCATAAGGACTTCAGGTATCAAAGCCCTATCGGGGGTTACTTCCCTTCTTTGTCTTTTAATCCCACTAGGACCAGCTTGAGAGTCACTGGACCCCTGTCACACAAAATAACTGTCCAGAGTCCTCTGTTTCTGGTGCCTCTTTAAGATTTGCCTGAAGTGGGACATTGTTTTGTCACTGAACATGTTGCTGATATGGCTTGTTTCAGCTTGGTCAGGGTGGTATTTCTCCACAAACCTTTGAACATCATTCCACTTCGAACAAAGCTCGTGATGGGAAAATACTAGTTCGAAAAGTATCAACAGGTCAGCAATTTTCTATATCAAACGAACGTGATCTCACCAACTTCCTTAGACAAGCTGACATTACCATTACTGATTAGCCTATTGTCCTCAACACATAATATACGTGTGGTGTATTAGTGTATGTTACTACTACTTTGTGAATTTTTTTTGTACTATATACTAGCTAGTACCAACTACCTCATACACTATGTACTTTACTTTTAGTGCTATTACTTGCTTCAACTTTATAATATAAATCAAATCTTGCTTCTAAGTTAATTTTATATCATATTTACTATCTGTCCATTTAATTTAATCCCCATTTATATATTCTATTGAAATAGTTCCCAGCAAATCAATACCTAGTACTGCCTTTCATCCAATAATTCCTTTTACTTAAGGTGCTAATTCTGGTGCTAAAGTGTTTTACTCTTTTTATTTACTATTATATTCCCTAAAGTGTTAACTTGTAATTAAGGTGCTATTTTTGGTGCTAAAGTGTTTTACTCTTTTTATTTACTATTATATTCCCTAAAGTGTTAACCCTCATTGTTTACTATTATATTCCCTAGATTTTATCTTAAAAAAAAAAAAAAAATCTAACTGCCACAGTTCTCTTATTAATTTTTATTATAATAATTAAGGTGCTAACTCAGGTACTAATTTACTTTACTTTCATTGTTTGCTATCATTTTCCCTAGCTCCTTTATTCCCAGCTTTAGTAAACTACCATAGTTCAATTAATTGCATTTGTATAAATTGACTAAGGTACAAATTCACGTGCCAAGAACTCTGTCAAATACCCTGTATCTCTACAAACTCTTATTAAAAATTTGTAATAATCAAATAGTTCCTAAGCATTTATTCTAGTATCATATTATTAAGTTTAGTATTATCTATTCTTCTCAGGTCTAGTTATAGAATCACATCAAATCTTATGATTACAGGAATTGATCCTGATATCAACCTATTATTAAATGACTTACATGATTCCAACAGCAACTGTAACTATTACACAGCAGATCAAGCAAAGACATTACTCAGAGCCAACAATAACATAACTATCTTCAATTACAATGTTAGATCTTTGAGCAAACATTATGATGACCTCACAGCACTACTCCAATCCCTCCAGACCAATATGTCAATCATCACACTCACTGAGACCTGGCTGAAGCCTGATACTACAGATGTCTATGGCATCCCAGGTTACACAGCCATTCACAATTGCAGGACAGATCAGCGAGGGGTGGAATAGCTATATATTACTCAGATCAACTTGAATGTATCAATAACTCTTGCATAAGGGATGAGCATGGAGAATATATTATAGCTAAATTTAAATCAAAAGACCTGCAAAAACCCCTCACAGTGATAAACATCTACAGATTACCACAGTCAAACATTCACCAATTTAGTGAAAAACTAGGTAACCTAATAACTGATGCACACATGAACAAAGACCATTTGCTGCTCACAGGAGACTTCAATATAAATCTCCTACATGACCAGGACCCACAAGTAACAGAATTCACAAACACTATGAGCAACTGCTTGTTACTACCAACAATATCAAAACCTACAAGAATCTCCGAGACTAGTACCTCACTACTAGACCACATCTGGACTAATACTATAGCCCTCTAAAATCAGGCATCATCACAGACAACACCACAGACCACTATCCGACCTTTCTCATAACTAATCTTGGTAAATTGCCCCTAGATATTACAAAAGTTACCTTCAGACTACATAATGAGTCAGCTGTAAATAACTTTATAACAGCTATGATTAACATTGACTGGCATAATGAGTTAGAAACATATACAGATACTAATGAATGCATCAAGAATTTCCTTAACAAAACCCACCACCTCTATAACAAACATTGCCCTAAAAAACTAAACAGATCACAGCTAAGAGACTTAACAATCCCTGGCTAACACCCAGCATCCTTAAATCCATTAACAAAAGGCACCAATATGAAAACAATACAGAAGGGGTCTAATAACCAGAGAACAATCCAAACGCTACTCATCAACCCTTACCAGCCTGATAAGGAGATAAAAAAAATTGTATTATGAGAACAGACTCCAGAACATAAAAGGTGATATGAAAAAGACCTGGAAGACCCTATCTGCAATTCTAGGAAATAATAAGATAGCGAAAAACAACACCATCAAATTATCAAGAGCAGATGAACCCCTACTCTCACCTACTGAGACAGCAAACAGACTTAATGTTTTCTTCTCCACCATAGGAAAGAATCTAGCGAGTAAAATCCCAAGCTCAAACACCCGTCCAACAGACTACCTCACAAACACCTACCCTAATACGCTATTCCTAGCTCCTACCAACCCAATTGAAGTCTCGCTCATAATCAACACCCTTAACCCTTTATCGGGCAAGACAATATTAATGTTGTCCTGAACACGTGTTTTTTGCGCGTGTCATCCTACTCCCCCAGCGCATCTAGGTTCCCGTTCTCTATTTCTGACCAATCACAAGCCTTCTGTGAGTCGCTCCAGCTAAGTGAGAATGGCGTCTGCTCGCTTCCCATTGGTTGAAAGACCAAAATGTAAACACTTGCAGCTTGGCGTCGCCCAGAGCCGGATTTTTCCTCTACAAACACTCATATACACTGTGATTATACTCTCTACAATGTCGGTATGTACTGATTGGTGTGTCCAGTGTGTAAATAAATAGTTTAGGCATATTTGGAGATATATGTAAGCTGTTTGTGAAGCATAATATGAGTGCACCATGCAATTGAAAAAGTGCAACGAAAAGGAACATAATAACATGTTCCTGCCGACAAGTCCCAATTTCAAATTTCAGTAAATAAATATTTATATAAAAATTTCTAATGCATATATGAATTTTTTAGTGGTCTGGGTGTGTACAGAACATTTTTATTGTCCTTCCAGATCAATGAGAAATTGTTTTATGGTGCTTCCTCCAAAGAGAAGTCCAAATATGTCTGCATTTTGGAGGAAAGTGACTCAGATCAAGAGCCAGATGACCGGGAATTGCTTGACAGTGGTGATGAATACCTCAATGAAGCATGAACGTGCAGAAAGGCCTGATGCTAGGTCACTGACCAGTGTAGGCAAGTTACTTACTTGCAAGTATTGCAGCACAAAGAAAAATCATGTCATATTCTCATTTTTCTGTGCTGTATGCAAAGTCAATCTATACATCAAGAAGGACAAAAATTGCTTCACAGCCTTTCATTCTAGCAATTAGTGATCTAGAATGATTGTTCTTTCTCAGGAAATTCAGGAATATGAGACTTGAAAGTTTTATCCCTTTGCAATGTGTCTATGTTGCTCTTTGGTTCATATTTATATTTTTTTTTTATACTTACAAAATGTTTGGAAACAAGTTCCATTTATGTTTTTGATATTGTCTATTTGTATAATAAAATAGAAAAATACTTATTGGGTGTTTTATTAACAATTGCAAATTTGCAACATTCAGATTTTGACACCCTTTACCGGCCAGGACCATATATAAGGGGTCTTCAAATATTGGCAATTGCGCTTAAATTTTTCAGAATTCCATTTATATGGCCTCATTTCCTTACACTGAGATACTCTATCCACTCATAGGAAATATATTTTGAAATTCTTATTTTCCTAGGAGTGCCCGGTAAAGGGTTAAAAACAAGGCAGGAGACATAAACAGCCTACCAACTTTTATGTACAAAAAAGCTTCACAGTTACTGTCACCAATCATAGCAACACTATTCAATAAATCCATTGAAGCCTCTACCTTTCCATCAATTCTCAAAATAGCTAGGGTCACCCCGATCCACAAAGGAGGTGATCAAACAGACCTGAATAATTATAGACCAATTTCTAATTTACCATTGCTTTCTAAAATCTTCGAAAAATTAATTCATAGACAAATCTATTCCTACCTCGTCTCACACAATGTACTCAACCCCTGTCAATTTGGATTCAGGACAAACAAGAGCACAAACGATGCTATTACACACATGTTGGAGTTAATATATACAGCACTTGAGAAAAAAGAAGTCCCACTGGGAATCTTCATTGATCTCCGCAAAGCTTTTGATACAGTCGACCATGATTTACTGCTCACAAAATTAGCACACTATGGTATAAGGGGCACCCACTCAACTACCTAAAATCATACCTCACCAACAGAAGCCAATATGTGTACACAAATGGAGAGAACTCTTCCACACAACCAATTACAATCGGAGTCCCTCAAGGAAGTGTCCTGGGGCCACTCCTATTCCTCATTTACATAAATGACCTACCGAATGCATCACAACTACTCAAACCCATTTTATTTGCAGATGACACAACATATGTCTTCTCTCACCCAAATCCAGTTATACTGGCCAACACTGTTAATGCCGAATTACAGAAAATATCAACATGGATGACGACTAACAAGCTTACTCTCAATACTGACAAGACCTACTTCATACAGTTTGGAAGCAAAGTCACAAATGTTCCACTTAACATAACACTTAATGGTACACCCATCACAAGACTCACAGAGGGAAAATTCCTAGGAATCCACCTTGACAGTAGCCTTAAATTCCAAACACATATACAACAAATTTCCAAGAAAATCTCGAAGACAGTAGGCATATTATCAAAGATACGCTATTATGTACCTCAATCAGCTCTCCTTGCACTCTATCATTCACTTATCTACCCGTATCTCACCTATGGAATCTGTGCATGGGGATCAACAACGTTAAATCACCTTAGACCACTCATAACACAACAAAAGGCCGCAGTCAGAATGATAACAAATTCCCACTCTAGACAGCATACTCCACCAATATTCAAAAGTCTCAAACTACTCACCGTAAAGAACATTCATACTTACTCTTGTGCCTACTACATATATAAAACTTTACACTCTAATATAAACCCTCTGCTCAAAACTCTCCTCACCAACTTTAATAGGACCCATGACCACAACACACGACACAGATCACTTTTTGATATACCCCGTGTTCATATCAACCTATGTAAAAATTCTATGCACATAAAGGGCCCCAGAATCTGGAATTCATTACCAGTAAATATTAAGATAATCTTGTCTGAAAATCAATTTAAGACTCAACTCAAAAACCACCTACTCACCCAAACCTAAATGATCATGCTATAAACTACTTTGAAAAATGCTCATTGTTACTTTCCTATACGATAATCTCAATTTTTAATAATATGTTACTATTATGTTACCCCCTACTCATATTATAAGTTAATGTCAAAAATGCTCAATGTTATTTTCCTTAAGATAATCTCAATTCCATATTATCATTCAAGAATCTTAACACCTGTAACAATCTAAGATCTAATATCATTATATAATAATTTAAACAGTAAAATTTCATCATATTGTAATTTTGAAAATAATTTTAACTAGAATAAACTCAATAAATTTCTCTAATATTAAGTACCTAGTTTTTAAGGACTAGAATAAGCTGCCCCTAATGCCATGGCATGTCAGTGGCTCTCCTTGCACTCAATTTACATTGTAACTTCCAATACCCATGTAACCTGCAATGAAATAAAATTTGTTTGTTTGTTTGTTTAATCTCTGAAGAAGGCACCTCAACCAGTCCCTCTTCTGCCTCCTCCTGTGAAGCAATAGCCTCAACTCTGGTCTTATGCTCTTCAGTTGTTAGCTCTACCCTGTGGTCCTCCACCAACTCTTCCACATCCTCGCCACTCACCTCCATATCCAGGGATTTGCCCAATGCCACAATACCTTCCACAACAGGCACAGGGTTGGCAGGGTCAGGGTCAGCCTCAAACCCTTCAAAATCCCTCTGTTGGACACAACCTGGCCACAATGGTCTCCAAGCAGAATTCAAAGTTCTGGAAGTCACTGCATTCCAAGTCTTACCTATAAGGCCTATGCAGTTGTAGATATTGAAGTGATTCTTCCAGAACTCTCTAAGGGTTAATTCAGTGTCCGAGGTCACTTCAAAGCACTTTTCAAACACTGCTTTTGTGTAGAGTTTTTTGAAGTTGGAAATGACCTGCTGGTCCATGGGCTGGAGGAGAGGAGTGGTGTTAGGAGGCAAGAACTTCACTTTTATAAAATTGAAGTCGTCACTCAGTAGTTCTTCCAAGTTTTGAGGATGTGCAGGAGCATTGTCCACTAACAGGAGGCACTTGGGGTCCAATTCCTTTTCCTGTAGGTATTTTTTCACACTGGGGCCAAATACTTCATGGATCCACTCATTGAAAAGTTGCCTTGTGACCCATGCATTCTGACTAGCTCTCCACAAGACACACAATCTATTCTTGATGACATTGTGTTTCTTGAACACTCTGGGATTTTCTGAGTGATACACCAGTAAAGGCTTCACTTTAAATTCCCAAGTAGCATTAGCACAAAACATAAGAGTTAGCCTGTCTTTCATAGGCTTGTGTCCTGGCAGTGCCTTTTCCTCCTGAGTAATGTATATCCTGTTGGGCATTTTCTTCCAAAACAGGCCTGTTTCGTCACAATTGAACACTTTTTCAGGTTTCAAATTTTCAGTCTTTATGTAGTCCTGAAACTTGTTTATGAATTTTTCAGCCGCATGTTTGTCTGAACTGACAGCCTCACCATGCCTTGCTACATTGTGTATGCTATTACGCTTCTTAAATCTGTCAAACCAGCCTCTGCTGGCCTTAAAATCACTAACACTACAATCAGCACTGGTTCCAGGCATTTTCTTTGCAAGATCGGCATGCAACTGCCTTGCCTTTTCACAAATGATTGTCTCGGACACACTATCACCCGCTAACTCTTTATCCTTGATCCACACCAGCAACAACTTCTCAACCTGTTCAACTATTTGTGGTCTATTTTTGGCTAGAATATCAACACCTTTTGCAACATCAGCTTCCTTGATTTGTTCCTTCTCTGCCAGGATAGAAGCAATAGTTGACCTGTTTTTCCCATATATCCTGGCAAGCTCAGAAATTCGCACACCACTCTCATATTTTTGTATAATTTCCTTCTTCATGTCTATGGTGTTTCTTACTTTCTTTACCACAGGGGTACCACTAGGAACTTTCTTGGGACCCAGTCGCACTTAATGAACAAGCTCCAAACACAATTAATTAATTGTGAAATATTTGGATGAGCGTGCAGGGTGATGTTCACTCAAGTGTAAACAACGCTAGACTGGCTCACGGCGCTTGCACGGACAGGTCTGTTACGCACTTGTTTGATTGGCGGGACAAAATTTGTTCGAAAAAAGTGTTCAAAACTCGATTTGTTCGATTGCCAAGGCTTTTGAAACTCGGGGTTCCACTGTACTTTAATATTTTACCATGTTATAATTGGAGATTAAGTCTCCAAACTATATTCTGTATCTAATTTCAATTAATTATTTTAAAGAATTTTACCTAATACAGTATTTTACATTTTTTATTGTTTCTCTTCACATATGAAAAGTATTAAACATTGTTTGACTATTGTTTACATATTAATTAAACTGAACAGAGCTACAATACAGTACAGTACCTTACATATATGTAAGGGTGGTAAGTAGGGTGTAGGAGAGGGTGATTATGTAGTGTGGTAAAGTAGTGGTGAGTGTATAAGGGAATGTGTTGTGTGAGGTCCCACACAGATTCCTCAAAATAGTTCCTGATCAACTGGGTTGTAGTGCATGCATTGGACCATGGATGGATGGCACCAACAGCTTGATTAGTCAGGCCAGCAACCAGGAGGCCTGGTCTGGGACCGGACTGAAGTGGCAGTGACCCCTGAAAGCAGCTACAGGTAACCTCCAGGTATGCATGAGCAGCTAGGTGGCTTCCTCATCCCAACCAATCTCTCCTAAAATGTGAGGGAAAGGGGGGGTTGGTTTATACATGCATAAAATGAAAATGTACAAAGTATGAATGCATTTGGTAAATAACACTATACGTACAGTGGACCCCCGGTGTTCGTCCTGCTTGAAACTCGCCCTTTTATGTAAGTGTATTTTTTTAAATGCTTTTAAAAGTGTATTTTTGGGGGTCTAAAAGGACTAGTCTACTTTACATTATTCCTTATGGGAATAAATTTGTTTGGTAATGGTACTTGAATAGCATTCTGGAACAAAAAAATCACGAAAACAGGGGGTCCACTGTACTTTCATAAGAAGTCCAGCCATCAGAAGAATGAGTATCTTGTTCATAAACACTTTACAGTTATTGGTTACCAAGTGCCATGTGAGGAATGGAACCCAGAATATTGTTGAAAAAATCTAGAAAAATATGTACAGTGGACCCCGGATTATGTACTGCTCCAAACTCGAACAATTATGTAAGTGTATTTTTGGGGGTCTAAAAGGACTAATCTAATTTACATTATTCCTTATAGGAACAAATTAATTTGGTAACGGCACTTGAACAGCATTCTTGAAGGAATTAATTACGCAAACCGGGGGTCGACTGTACATAGTGTTAGGTGAACAGGGACAGCAGGTGTCTTACAGAAACATGCCTCCAGGGTTTCCACCGATACTGGAGATTGAGCCATGGACACTCACTGTGTAAGCTGAATGTGGTACCAACTGTGTATCGCAGGTTAAGGTTTCTACATCATTTTTTAACTAATGCATGAACATCATTTATCTTTTCAGAATGAAACAAATTGGCCGACAAGATCTGGTAGAGAATCATCAATTTTTTATGCAGCTGAAAGCCTCTGCTCTCCAAAATAGCTCCCCAGAGGAAGAAAAGAAACAAATAGCAACACAAATTAAAGATGAAGATCCAGTTTCAGTATCCAGTTGAACAAATAAGTAATATGGAAATCAGACCCTAAACAGTGTATATACAGCCTCTCCTCACTTAGCAACATACTGTACAGTGGACACCCGGTGTTCGTCCATTTTTCGTAACAGAATGCTGCCCAAGTGCCATTACCAACCGAATTTATTCCCTTAAGAAATAATGTAAAGTAGACTAGTCATTTTAGACCCCCAAAACTACACTTATAAAAACATTTAAAAAAATACACTTACATAAAAGGGAGTGTTTTGAGCAGGACGAACACCGGGGGTCCACTGTACTTGTTTACTGACAACTCGGACATACGACGGGCTCTCTGACCAGTATGCATACCTAAATAATGTATATTACAGCTGGTTTCCTCTATTCCATTTATTACAATATACAGTACACTACTGCATAAACATTTAAAAATATATCAGAAATGTTATAAATGGTGCAAAGGTGACATTAAAACAATATCAGAGATGGATGACACAAACCACTACCATTATAGTATGCTCCTCACTTAGCAACAAATTCGTATGTCGGCGTGTTCTTAAGAACGGAGCTCCATCATTAAGTGAGGAGAGGCTGTATATATATACATGCATACCTACATATTCACGAGGGTTAGGGGATCAAGAACCTCGCAAATGTTGTAAATTCACGAATGTCTGGTGTGCAAATATATTGTAGGGAAATATAATAATAGCATTTACTTAGCCTAACAATACTGCTTCCTTAACCTATTGAACCGTGAACAATCATAAAATACATGAAAACATCGTAAAATATTGTATATACATATTATGGTTAATAACAAATAATGAACAAACAAAACACTCACCACTCGTAAGGTTAGGCAGATGAACTCTGACGACTTGTGATGATGATGACAATGACGATGATGATGGTGATGATAGTTAGCCATGCAGTTACTGATGCAGTTGAATGGAGGTGATTATATGGAGTGTAATTGAATGGCATGATGAGTCTAGTGTGTGGAGGGCCTCCTGTATATACAGTGGACCCCCAGTGTTCGTGATTTTTTCGTTCCAGAATGCTGTTCAAGTGCCATTACCAAACAAATTTATTCCCATAAGGAATAATGTAAATTAGACTAGTCCTTTTAGACCCCCAAAAATATACTTACAAAAGCACTTACAAAAATACACTTACATAATTGTTCGAGTTTGGAGCGTCACGAACACCGACACCACCGTACTTTGTGGCAGATATCCGGCCGCCCTCTCTTTTGTCCGCCGAGGTGGTTCGGTGGATGTGAGGTTGCTATCCCGGATTGCTGGTTTACTGGCATGAAGGGTAGGGTATGGCACAGGTTCCATGCAGCATCTGCACTACTTGCGGTGTTGAGGTCCTTTTGGGCGTGGAGGGGGATTTACGCCCCTTTCATTCCTCCTAGGAGCTATTCCTCCACGTTCCCCCATTTTTTTTATTCTTTTTTTTCTTAAAAATAAAAAGAAAGAAGTAACCTAACCATGGCTGACCCAATCCATGAACCCAATACCCCCGGGCCCCTTCCTGATACCGCACCTAGTTCTGACCCTACCTCGTTACCGGACAACTCTTCGGACAACTCTAATACCCCTGTACCTCTTGCTGGTGCCTGTTCGTCACCTGCTTCAGGTACCGGGGTTCCGACCGGCCCTTTTGACATATCTGACCTTCGCTCTTCTCTGACTTTGATTCCGGCTTCTCCCTCGACGGTGCGGCAACATCCAAACGACCAAGACCCTTACATGAAGATTCGACTCTTCCTTCTCGTTCATCTCAGAAACGACTAGCACGTCGCGCACTCCCCTTAGATACTTTGTTTCACTCTCAGACCGATTACTCCAACTACCTATCTTTCCGATCATAGTATTGGTAAAGCTCTCCTACGCCATGTAGGCAAAGATATCTCTTTTCACGCTCTCAAGAGCGGCACTCGCATCATCACAGTCCAGAATGCTGGCCAAGCTCGCAATCTTTCCCTTCTTACGACCATAGATACTATTCCTATCACTATTGACAAGCATCATTCTCTTAATTCTTGTAGTGGTACTGTCATTTTACCTTACACCATTGTCCATCGGAATTTCCAGATCTACACAGAACTCGCAGATCTACACAGGATGCCATTAACATCATTCTCAACTACATCCACATAAACACAAAACGAAGAAACAGGACAGCCCTGGTTGCAAAAGACATTGAAAAGTTTTTGACACTGTCTGGCATGTAGGGCTCAAACACAAACTCTGCACTAACTTTAACCTGCCTCTCACTACTCGTAAACTCCTCTGCAACTTCCTTGACGGCCGCACCATGAGAATCAAATTCCAAGGCTGCTACTCTGACTACTTCACACTGAATGCTGGAGTACCCCAGGGATCTGTCCTCTCCCCTACCCTCTACATTTTATACACTAACGACATTCCAACACCTGTATACCACAACTCCATCACACTAGCCTATGCAGACGACATTACACAACTCACCACTCACGCCAATATAGATACACTCTCACACAAAACACAAAATGAGGTCGACAGGATTGCCTTCTGGGAACAAAAATGGAGGATCAAAACCAATGCAGCTAAATCCAGCATTACATATTTTAACTATAGAAAACGTGATCCTCCATTACCTGTCGAGCTCAGAACAGCTGATACCCGCACCTACATTCCCATCACACAATCTGTCACAGTCCTTGGCATTAATCTTGACTACCTTCTTTGCTTACACAGACACATTCACTCAAAGCATGCAGTAGCTAGCAAGGCCCTTGCGGGCCTCTACAAGCTGCAACATGCCTCCCAACGCACCAAACTATACCTCTATAAATCCCTAATACGCCCTCTGATAACTTACTCTCTTCTAGCCCTCTCTCTTGCAGCCAAAAGAAACTTACTAAAACTGCAGCGTGTCTAGAACAAGGCTCTGCGCTGGGTGCTTGATGTCAGATGGGAGGACTTCGCCACAAGCGAGTCTCTCCATGCCCAGTTAGACATCCCTGCGCTGAATCTGTACTGGAAGATTCTCAGTGACAGACAGATAGACAAAATTGAGACATGACATGACTACTGGACCTCTCTCCTTGACGAAGACATTCGCAGACCCACAAACCAACACAACCTTTTCTATTCCTTGTATGAACCTGCTCCTAACCCTTTTTACAAATAACCTTTGGATTCTATGACAGGTACCTTGAGCTGTTCGCCCCTCTGACCCACTTTCGCCTTAGCTGCTGGGTTAAGCCCTGGCTCTATTTCTACGACTAAGAAGACTCCTCTCCAGCGCTATTCTTCGTCTGTACCATCTTCCCCGCTCATCCCATTGGGATCTTACCTGAACTTATTCATTCATTCATTCATTCTCTGTGTTAGTGTGACTTTGTAAATGGTCCAAGTCGGACCGAAACGTCGTCGTAAGCTTCTCTCTTCTATGTGCGGGTTGTGTGTGTGTACTCACCTATTTGTACTCACCTATTTGTGGTTGCAGGGGTCGAGTCATAGCTCCTGGCCCCGCCTCTTCACTGATTGCTACTAGGTCCTCTCTCTCCCTGCTCCATGAGCTTTATCAAACCTAGTCTTAAAACTATGTATGGTTCCTGCCTCCACTATGTCGCTTTCTAAGCTATTCCACTTCCTGACAACTCTATGACTGAAGAAATACTTCCTAACATCCCTTTGACTCATAGGAGTCTTCAACTTCCAATTGTGACCCCTTGTTTCTGTGTCCCCTCTCTGGAACATCTTGTCTCTGTCCACCTTATCTATTCCTCGCAGTATTTTATATGTCGTTATCATGTCTCCCCTAACCCTCCTGTCCTCTAGTGTCGTCAGGCCGATTTCCCTTAACCTTTCTTCGTAGGACAATCCCCTTAGCTCTGGGACTAGTCTTGTTGCAAACCTTTGCACTTTCTCTAATTTCTTGACGTGCTTGACCAGGTGTGGGTTCCAAACCGGTGCTGCATACTCCAGTATGGGCCTGACGTATATGGTATACAGAGTCTTGAATGATTCCTTAGTGAGGTATTGGAACGCTATTCTTAGGTTTGCCAGCCGCCCGTATGCTGCAGCAGTTATCTGATTGATGTGTGCCTCAGGAGATGTGCTCGGTATTATACTCACCCCAAGATCTTTTTCTTTGAGTGAGGCTTGCAGTCTTTGGCCACCTAGACTATACTCTGTCTGCGGTCTTCTTTGCCCTTCCCCGATATTCATGACTTTACATTTGGCAGGGTTAAATTCAAGGAGCCAGTTACTGGACCAGGCTTGCAGCCTGTCCAGGTCTCTTTGTAGTCCTGCCTGATCCTCGACTGATTTTATTCTTCTCATTAACTTCACATCATCTGCAAACAGGGACACTTCTGAGTCTATCCCTTCCGTTATGTCATTCACATATACCAAAAACAGTACAGGTCCTAGGACTGACCCTTGTGGAACTCCACTCGTCACAGGTGCCCACTCTGACATCTCGTCACGTACCATGACTCGTTGTTGCCTCCCTGTCAGATATTCTCTGATCCATTGCAGTGTTTTCCTGTTACGTGTGCCTGATCCTTTAGCTTTTGCATTAACCTCTTGTGAGGAACTGTGTCGAACGCCTTCTTGCAGTCCAAAAATGCAGTCTATCCACCCTCTCTCTCGTGTCTTACTTCTGTTACCTTATCATAAAACTCCAGTAGGTTTGTGACACAGGATTTTCCTTCCCTGAAACCGTGCTGGTTGTCGTTTATAAGCTTGTGTCTTTCTAGGTGCTCCACCACTCTCCTCCTGATGATCTTCTCCATGACTTTGCATACTATACACGTCAGTGACACAGGTCTGTAGTTTAATGCCTCGTGTCTGTCTCCTTTCTTAAAAATTGGGACTACATTTGCCATCTTCCACGCCTCAGGTAGTTGCCCAGTTTCAATGGATGTGTTGAAGATTTGTGTTAGTGGCACACACAACATCTCTGCTCCCTCTCTAAGGACCCACGGAGAAATGTTGTCCGGTCCCACCGCTTTTGAGGTATCGAGTTCACATAGCAGCTTCTTCACCTCCTCCTCGGTTGTGTGTATTTCATCCAGCACTTGTTGGTATACCTCCCTATTCTGAATTCCTGGAGTCCTACCTGTCTCCTGTGTAAATACTTCTTTAAATCTCATGTTGAGCTCCTCACATACCTCTTGGTCGTTTATTGTGAACTCCCCACCTTCCTTTCTCAGCCTGATTACCTGGTCCTTGACTGTTGTTTTCCTCCTGATGTGGCTATACAACAGCTTCGGGTCAGACTTGACTTTTGATGCTATATCATTTTCATATTGTCGCTGAGCCTCCCTTCTTACCTGTGCATATTCGTTTCTGGCTCTTCGGCTAATCTCTTTATTTTCCTGGGTCCTTTGTCTTCTGTACTTTTTCCATTCTCTATTACACTTACTTTTTGCCTCCCTACACCTCTGGGTGAACCAAGGACTCGTTCTGGTCTTCCCATTACTTCTGTTCCCCTTGGGGACAAACCTCTCCTCTGCCTCTTTGCATTTGGTTGTCACATATTCCATCATTTCTTTTACTGGTTTTCCTGCCAATTCTCTCTCCCACTGAACGTCTTGTAGGAAGTTCCTCATGCCTGTGTAGTCCCCCTTTTGTAGTTTCGTTTCTCCCTTCCTATTCCTGCTCCCCTCTCCACTTGTAGCTCAACTATATAATCAAAACACAGAACCAAATGATCACTAGCTCCAAGGGGCCTTTCATACGTGATATCCTCGATGTCCGAACTACTCAAGGTGAATACTAGGTCCAGTCTTGCTGGATCATCCCCACCTCTCTCTCTGGTAGTGTCTCTAACATGTTGATGCATGAGGTTTTCCAGTACCACATCCATCATCTTGGCTCTCCATGATTCAGGACCCCCATGGGGCTCTAGGTTTTCCCAATCAATCTCTTTGTGATTGAAATCACCCATAACTAGTAACTTTGCTCTCCCCATGTGGGCTCTTCTGGCTACCTCGGCTAGTGTGTCTACCATTGCTCTGTTGCTCTCGTCGTATTCTTCTCTTGGCCTCCTGCAGTTCTGTGGCGGGTTGTACATTACAGCAATTATCACCTTATGGCCCTCAGACTGAATTGTTCCTACTATGTAGTCCCTTTCACCCATTCCATCCATTCCTTCCACTTCCTCAAATCCCCACCTGTTCTTAATGAGCAGTGCAACTCCTCCTCCCCCTCTGCTCCCTCTATCTTTCCTGAGGATTTGATATCCGGGTGGGAAGATTGCATCTGTTATCATCCTGGTGAGTTTCGTTTCTGTGAGTGCTATTATGTCTGGGGATGTCTCCTTTATTCTTTCATGCCACTCCTCACATTTATTTGTTATACCATCTGCATTTGTATACCAAACCTTTAACTTCTTTTCTAAAACCGTAGTCTGGGGGGTATGTTGGGGTTGGGAAAGTGGGAGATCTGATGGGGAACTATGGGTGGTTGGTGTGAAGGTGGAGTTTGTACTGAGGTGGGTGGAATCATTGGGTATGGCATGTGTGTTTTGGGTTAGGTTGTTTGGTTGCATTGGGGTTGTCCAGGTTGGGGAACATCTGAAGGTGGTTGTATTAGAGCTTCCTCCTGAGTCTGGGTTCTCCTGTCCATCTCTCTTTCCTCCTTTTGTCTCTGTACCCTCTCTTTCAGTTTCTGTCTTTCTTCCCGTGTTCTGTCGCGGTCGAGATACACCCTCCGGTACTCTGACATATCCCTTAGTCTTGCTTTCTCCTGCAGGATCCTGTTTCGAGTCAATTCTGCTTTGAAAATTACTTTGACTGGCCGGATTCTTCCTCTTGCAAATCCCCCTATTCTCAGAAAATTTGCCAGCTGGGTCATGTCATCTTCTCCTATTGCTTTCATGATGTTTTCAATCGCATTTTTCTCCCCTTGTCTTCTTGCTTCGTAAGTTTCCCCTTCAGCTTCATGGAGCCCATAAACAAAGACTGATCTCTCTCTTTCATTCTCCCACTGCCTATCCCTGTGTAACCCCTGATTCGATTTAGTTGCCTCCATTGAAGCTTTCCTTTCTTCAATCTCTTCACTGTCTGTTATCCCTTTGCCCAGTGGCCTGTCGCTTTCCCTTCTTAACTTTCCCTGTGCACTGCTGTGGTCTGTTAGGGCTTCTACATATAGCTTAGCTCTCCCTTTTACTACACTCCCTCGATTGTTCCTGATGTGATCCTCTCTTTCTCTCGGGCTCCACGATGGTCTGATATAGCCTCTGCATTCAGTTTTACTCCGTTCTCTACAGTCCTCTTCTTTGTGACTGAGGTAGCAGTTTCTGATACCATGTCCACATTGCTTTTTAGTTCTACTGGCTGTTTCAAATTTTTCAGTTCTTCTTCTAATCTCTGTATCTTAGCCTCTGCTGTTGTGACTTGCTTTTCCCACTTCCTGCTTTCTGCAGCTATCCTCTCCTCCCTTATCTTACTTTCTGCAGCTATCCTCTCCTCCATTTTCATGCTAAGCTCCTCTAGCTTCCTTCCCCACTCATGTTCCCTTTTCATGAGCTCTGCTGCCCAATCTTCCTTTGCAGACTCATCCTCCAGTCCCCTAGTTTTCCGTCCTGCTCTCTGGGACCCCATTTTTTATTTTTATTTTTAAGATGCCACAGAGTGGAAAACTATGTATTTCTGTGTGGTTGTTTTGTGGTGTGATTGCCTGAGTGTTTGTGTGGGGGTGGAGGGAGGGAGAGAAGAAACTGAAGACAGTGGGGAAATGGAAGAGAGGTGGGGAGGGGAAATAGGGGGATTATGAGGAGAGAGTGAAGGAGGGAGAAGCAGAGGTGGAGAGAGAATGGGAGAGGGAGAGGGGGAGGAGGTGGGTGAGAGAGGGGAGGAGCTATGTGAGAGAGGGGAGGAGGTGGATGAGAGAGGGGAGGAGGTGGGTGAGAGAGGGGAGGAGGTGGGTGAGAGAGGGGTTCAGGGAAGGGAGTGGGGGAGAGGTGGGTGGAGGGAGCAGGGGAGTGTGTGTGGGCCTGTGTGTGTGTGTTAGTTTTGTGTGTATGTGTATGTGTGTGTGTGTGTGTTAGTTTTTGTGTGTGTGTGTGTGTGCACGTTAGTTATGTGTGTGTGTTAGTTTTTTTGTGTGTGTATGTTAGTTTTGTGTGTGTGTATGTATGTGTGTGTGTATGTATGTTTGTGTGTGTATGTATGTGTAATAGTAGTGGTGAAATTGTGTGTTATGGTGTATGGGTGTGTATGTGGAGTTTGCGAGTGACACGTTGTCTGCAGTGCTTCTTACCTGGCCTGACCTGACACACCTGACCTACCAGTTAATGTGTGTTGTGTGTGTTGTGTGGTTGTGGTGTGTGTGTGTGTGTTTTGTGGTGTGTGAACTATATGTGTGTGGATTTATTGTGTGAAAAGTAGTGGTGAAATTGTGTTATTGTGTGATGTAGTGGTAAATGTGTAGGTCTATTGTACTGAGTCTCAGTAACACGTAGTCTACAGTGCTCCTCTACTGCCTGACCTGACACCTGATCTACCAGTTAATGTATTCTATGATTCACCTGTCTGCTCGCCCTTTTCTACTAGAAATTACCAATTGCTATTTGTTACCGAGTACTTGATATCCTATTCCTTATCTTACTATGAGAGTTGACCGTTCACAAACAGCTTAGCGGTTAGGTAATTGGATCTTACACCCGACACCCCGAAAACCACGCATAGGTGAATACTTGCGATGCGATGCAGCTTGTCCAGCGTGTAGTATCCTGTAGATTGTCCAACTCGATGTGATGTTCTGGCGTATATCCACTTTCGTTTCTTGTAGATATATAATATAACCTATTCACTGTATTTCTTTCACTTGTCACATATTTATTTCACTTTATTATCTAGGGTGACACACGTGGCAACGTCGCCTGGAGCACACTAGGCCCACTGACCCCGCCACCAAATATTTATTTCTAGTTCACTTATAAAATTATGGCTCTTCCCACACTTATGTGGCTCAGGGCAACTCGTAAATCACTTCAAGGGTTGTTCACTACCCTGACACACTTGATAACCCCTGCAGTACCCTTGTGTAGCCCTCAAAAACACTTATATTCACGGAGCCCTACAAGTTGGACTGACCGCGCCGGCTGTTGGGGCCTTTTGCAAGCCCCAAATTATAACCCACTGTTATCAGGCCCTTTTCAGGCTTTTTTTTTTGTTTTTTTTATCTCCCCCTTTTTTCCGATGGAACCTTTAACGAAAGTCTCTTCATACCACTGGGTTCTCCTCAGCTCTATGTTCCTTCTTCCCTTACTTACACCGCACCCCGTACCCTTTTTGTTCTTTATATCTCTCCCCCACGGGAAAATGTCTATCCCAGATGTTGATTTTCTGATTTCTTCCTTACTGCCCCCCCTTCTATTCTTGGCGATTTTAACGCACACCATTTTTTTTTGGGAGGGTCACCTGTGCCCCCCTTTTGGTTTTCCAAAAAAAAAGGGCTTTCTTCTTCCCCTCTATTTTTTAAAATAGGGGTTTTCCCCCCAAAACCCCATTTTGATCCCCGAACTCATTCTTTCCCCCTGCATCAATCTTTCCATCTTTTCATCTACTCCCCAACGGGGAATTTAAGGGGAAAAAATTTGGGGCCCCCACACTTTTTACTGCCTTTAATGGGGTTCCTCCCCCCCACCATTGAGGGGGTTTTTTCCATCTCTTTTCGTCCTCCTTTTTCCCCTTTTTGGGGTTACTTTTTCCCCAAACCCAGGGGCATCTAAAAGTGGTCCTTTGTTTTCCCCTTGTTGGCTGGGGGGGTTTAAACCCCCTGCATGGAGGTTTTTTTTGGGGGGCCCGGGGGAGCCCCCTTGATTTGGAAAAGGGGGCTATTCTCCCCGTGTCATTTTTTGATGCAAAACACATTTCTGGGAGACCGTTTTTTTACTGTCACTTCACCCCTCGATGAGTGCAGTCGGGAAAAAAAAGTGCAAAAATTTAAAGGGGGAAAATTTTTCCCCCGACCCGGCTCCTGTTTTTTCGGGTTTGGGGGGGTGTCAATGCCACCCTCCCCCCTTGCCCCTTTTTGGGGGCCCCCTTGTCTTAAAGAGGCTATCGGTCGGGGGGTGGACCTCGGTCTTCTTCCTCAGACTGAAAAAAATTTTCCCCCAAACCCCCCCCTTTTTCCCCCCACCCCCCCCACCCCCCCTTTCCCCCTTTCCCCCTTTTCCTCCTCCTCCTATCCCTCCTTTTTTCCCCCCTTCCCCCAGTTTTACCCTGGGGCTTCTCTCCCCCCAGGCATTCTAGTTCCTAGGTGGGGGAAGGGATCATGGCCCACCCCATTCCGGGGGGCCCTTGGGGCAGTGGTGTAGTTTCCCGGGGAAATTTTTGGGATCGCCTGGGGACCCCCCTGATTCCCCCCGGGGCCCCCCGGGGGGGGTGGTTGGGTTTTTTTTCCGGGCGGGGCTTCTGGGGGCCCCCTTTGGGGGTTTCCGGGGGGGGGCCAAGGGGGGGGGATGTTTTGGGCGGATACCCCGGCCCCCCTTTTTTCCCGGGGGGGGGGGCCCGGGGGGGATGGAGGTTTTTCCCCGGTTTTTACTAATAAGGGTAGGGAGTGGGTTCCCCATGCAGCACCCACTACTTGCGGTGTTGACCCCCTTTTGGGGCTGGAGGATTGTTTTTTCATTCCCCCGGGGGAGCTATTCCTCCTTTCCCCCCCTTTTTTTTTATTCTTTTTTTTTTTTTTTTCTTTTTTTTTTTTTTCTTAAAAATAAAAAAAAAAAAAAATTTTCCAAAATTTTTTTCCCCAATCCATGAACCCCCCCCCCCCCGGGGGCCCCCTTCCTGATACCGCACCCAGTACTGACCCGCCCCCTTTTTAAAACAACTTTTATCCTTCTTCCCCCCCTCCCCCTCTTGGGGTTTTGGGCTCCCCCTGCTTCAGGCCTCCCCCCCGACCCCCCCTTTTTCGTTCGCCTGACATTGCTTCTTCTCCCCCCTTTTTTTTCCCCGGGCCCCCCTCAAAGGTGGGGAAAATTTTTTCAAATCGCCCCCCCCGCCTCCCTCGGCCCCCCCCCAGCCCAAAAAACCCCAAAAATGACCAAGATCCACATGAGGATTTCACCCTTCCTTCCTTTCGTTCATTGAAACGGCCCCCCAAACCCCCCCTTTAAACTCTTTTTTTCCCAAAACTACTCAAGGGAAAAATTTTTTTTAAAATTAACCCCGACTTCTCCTAATACCTATCTTTCGGCCCCCAAAAGTAGGGGGTTTCTACGCCATGTTGGTAAAGACATTCATTTCATCCCCCAAACCCCCGGCATCATGGGGGCCCATTTTGGGGCCAAAAGTTTCCATCTTTCTTTTTTTAAAAACCATAGAACGCCCTGTTGCGTTAAAAAATTTCCCTTCAATTTTGTTTTTCTGTTTTTGGCCCCACACCATTGCCAAGGGAATTTCCAGACAGGGTGGTGATTTTTTGGGGCCCCGGGCTCCAAGAATTTTCCCCCATCCAAAGTTGACACTTTTGTCCTCCCCCAAAAGGGGGAAGACGTTACCCCCAAAAAATAGCTCGTTTAACTTTAAAAACCCCTGAACCCCACCTTAGTTTACATTGGGGCCCCAAATTTTCAAGTCCAAAGGGGGCCCCCTTCCCGGGGAAAAAAGTGAAAAATCCCCGGTTTGGTCATCCAGGGGAAAATTTCCATGGCCGGATGCCCAGTCTGTGGTGGTGACGACCATGCCAGTTTTTCCCCCTTTTCCCTCTTTCCTTAACTGTTCAGGGGAGGGCCCCCAAAAAATTTTCCCCCTTGTCATTTTTTAAAGGGGTTTTGGGGGGGAAAACTGTTGTCTAAAAAAGGGGGGGGAATGTTTTTCAAAGGGATGGCCATCCCCCGTCTACGTTTAAGGGGGATTTCCCCCGCATTTCCTTTTCCCCAAAATTTCAAAATTTTTTCCCCCCTTCTGGGGCCCCCCCCCCGGGCCCTTTTGTTCCCCTTTAAAACCCCCCAAACACCCGTTAAATCCTTTTGATATTCTTGGCCCCGATCCCTCCGGGGCCCTTTTCCCTACTGTCCCCCCTTTTTCCCCCCTTTTGGGGGGAAAATCACCCAGATTTTATTTTTTGGGTTTTTCCCCCCCCACCCCTTCTATTCTTGGTGTTTTTTAAAGCACCCATTTTTTTGGGGGGGGGCCCCAAAATTTTGACCCCGTGGCATTCAGTTAGGCATTTTTTGCTTCTTTTCCCCCCCCATTTTTTAAATTTGGGGCCCCCCCCCATTTTGACCCCCCCAACTCATTTTTTTCCTGCATCGATTTTTCCATCTGCTCTTTCATCTACTGTCCTTGACCCCCTGCTGTCCTCCGGGGCTTTTTGAAAAGGAACTTTAAAATTTTACCCCTTTAAATTCCTCTGTTTTCTCCACCCCCCCATTGCCCACGTTTAAAAATTTTCCCCGGAAAAAAGGGACCTTTACGCACATCTTCCCCTTTTCCCCGGGGTTTTTCCCTTTTTTTCCCCCCCATTGATGGGGGTTTTTCCCTTGTCCTCCATCTTCACAGCGCTTCACTTTTTTTCCCCAAACCTGGGAAAACATCCTCAGGGGTGGGGGCCTTTTGGGGGTTTTTGTTGGGCCCCGGTTAGGCATTTGAAAGCGCGGATGGGGGGGATCGGTATAACAGAACCACAGAGAGCCCCTTTGATTTCAAGCAAAAAAAGGGGCTATTGCTCGCCGGGGTCGCACGGATCAAACGCACTTGCTGGCGAGATTACATTTCCGGGGTCACCGGCCCCCGATGAGTGCCTGGAAAAAAAGGGGGGGGAAAATTTTTCCCCCCCCCCCCCGGCCCCTGTTCTTCAGGTTGCTTGTGTCGAAAAAAGCACCCCCCTTTTGGGGTTTCCCCCACTGAAATTGGTAATCATCTCGTCCGCATTTAAAGGGGCTCCATCTCCCCCCCCTTTTTTCCCCTTTCCCCTTCTAAGTCTCCAATTTTTTTAAAAGTTTATTTTTCTTCTCTTAGAGAAAAACCCTTATAAGCCTTTTACCCTTAAAAAAAGGGGGGAAAGGCTTTCCCGCTTATCATCGGCAGCTGGCCCAAACCCGGCATACAATTGTTGCTGGCATTTACATCAGTCTGTTTTTATTGCCCTTTTTCCCCCTTTTTAAAATTTCCAAAGGGCCCCCCAAAGGGGAAGTTCTTCCCCAGCTGAAATTTCGCTTTTTTCCCCCCTTTTCGAAAACCAGGTCGGGGATGATCCTCTCACTACCCCCCCCTTCCCCAGTGCAGTTTGAAAGGGTGATGGAACATCTAGTTAATAAAAAGTTTAATGGGGTTTTTTTAAAGACTCAAAAGTCTCCCCCCAGTCAGTATGGCTTCCAAAAGGGGGTTCCCATTGCCCTTGTTGTGCTTGGATATGTATATTCAAAAGTTTTCGAATAACCATTCATTCCCTTTTTTTCCCCCCTTTTGAGGAAATGATACTTTTTGGGGAGATATAATTTTTTTGGGGGCACCCCTTGGGCCCCCCGAGGGCCCTACCATTCTTTTTTTAATTTTTTAACTGAAAAAATTTTTCCCCGGGCCCCCGGGTTAGTAATGTTTTTTCCCCCCAGAAATTTCCAAGCTGAAGGTGTCCCAGGGATGTGTTCTGAGCACAACATTTTTTCCCCTTTTCTATAAATAAGGGGGCATCTGTTCCCCCCCCCCAAATTTTTTGGGGGTCATCACTCTAGGGGATGACTTTTTTAAAAACTTGTGCGGGTGCTGACTTTTTCACCCCATTGTTTTTCCCCCGGCATGAAATCAACCGGGTTTCTGATTGGGCCCCCCCCCCACGGTTTTTAAATTTTTTCAGTGGAAAATTTTCCAATTACTTTTTTTTTAGACGTTCAGTGGTCTCTGACCATCCTTTTTCCTTAGGGGGATGTATCCCAGAATGTGATACAGTAAATTTTCCCCGCCCCCGGGGGTTTGGGGGCCCCTTGAGTAAAAAATTCCATCCTTGCCCCCTCGTCGGGGAGGTTTTTCCTTCCATTTTGTTGGGGGCCCTTTATGACCTCCCCAACCTTTCCCCAAATAAATTTTTTTCCCAGATGTAGGGGGCCCCTTTTTTTTTTTCGTCCCCCTTTCCGTCCCTTTTTCTTTTTCCCCAAAACTTTTTTATTTTTTGGGCCCCCCAACCCTTTTTTTGGGTTTAAGTGACACCCCCTTTTCCCCCCCCCCTTGGGAAGTTCCTGTTTCCGGGGAAATTTTCATTCCTCTCCCCTTCCCCCAAAAAACCCAAACCCACCATGGGGTTTTTTTTCTTTTTTTTCTAGACCATTTCCCTTTCCCTTTTCCCCCTTTCCTGTATACCCGATGGTTCAAAGCCATCTGAGGGGTTGGTTTTACAGCAGTTTTTCTGGAAAATTGCTGGGGGCATCAACCCAAAAAAAGGGATATTTACGGCTAAAATTTTACCATTTTTTTGGCACTTATCCGTTTGCTTTTTATGCCTGGGGCACCCTTTAATTTTTAAAAATTTAAAAGGGAAGGTTATCCAAAAATTTTATACACCCCCCCCCCTAGTTTTTCCCCATCCACCTTTGGGTTTTAAAAAAGTATTTTTCAAGAAAAAAATATTGTTTTTTTGGGTCCCTGGTCATGTTGGCGCGGGGGGAAAAATGAAAGTTTTTTCCTTTTCGGTCGGGAGTCCCCGGGCCTTCCAGTTTCTTTTGGGGGGTTCCTTTCGGGGATTTGGGGGGTCTTGCTACCCCCTTTTTCCCCTTTGGCAACAATCTGGTCGCCTGCGAATAAAAAATTTTTTTCCCCCTTAAACCGGTTTAGGTTTCGGCTTTTTTTTGTCCCCAAAAGGGCGATTTGGATTCCCCCCCGCCTTCGCATGGGGCCCCAACTCTTTATTTTCCCCGGGTTTTTCCCATGGAAGGCCCCCCGCCCCTCTCTGTAAATTTTTTGTCGGGCCCCAGTGTCCATTTACTTTTCCTTTTTTGGGCTCCCCACTCCAACAAGCAGAAACCCCCAACCCCCGCCCGCTCTGGGCCCCCTTTTTTTCCTTCCACCCTTTTTATGGACCCCCCTTTTAAACCTGACCTCTCATTGACTTTTTGACGGGAAAACTGACTTACTACACAAAAATCAAAATTATATCATAAAACCCCTAAAAACCCCTTTACCCCCCCCCTTTTACCCCTTCCCCCCCTTTTTCCCCCCCCAAAACTTCCCCCCCCCACAATTTTTCCCTCTCCCTTTCCCCAACCCCCCCCCCCCTAACAAAAACCCCGCACCCGAAACCCCCCCTTTTTTTTAAAAAACTTTTTTGATTATAATAAAATTTTGTTTTTACTAAAAATTTTAATCATCTCTCCTTTTGGGGGTTTTATCTATGCCCCCCCTTTCCCCTTCTTCTAAGTCTGAGAGGGGGTTAAAGTTTAGATTTTTTTTTTAGAAGAACCCGTTTCCCTTTTCCCCTTAAAAGAACTGGAAAACCTTTTTCTTGCTGATCATAAAAAAAAGGGGGCCCCCCCGGCATACATATTCTTTCCCTAAGCATTTACATAGTCTGTTCTTACCCCCTCTTAGACTTTTTAACAAAAAACAATTTTTCCCCAGCTGTGGTTGCTTATTTTCCCCCTTTTTAAAAAGGGGGTTTTGGACTTCCCCCCTTCCACTAGTCCCACCCTTTTTCCCCCAGGGTTTTGCGGGGGGGAACGTCTGGTTTAGACGTTTGAGGGGGGTTTTTAAAAAGCTCTTCTTTTAAAAATGGCTTCCGGGGGTTTTGGGGGCCCTTTTCCCCCCCTTTTTGCTGCGCTTGGTCAATATTCTTTTGTTTTAAAAAAACCCATTGGGGATCCATTTTTTCGACCTTAAAAAGGGTTGGGTTTTACAATTTGGGGGGATAAAAATTTTTGGGGGCCCACTCCTTAGGCCCCGGGGCCCTACCATTTTTTTTTGGGCCTTCTTAATCAAATTTCGGGCCCGGGGGAGAAAAAAACCCCCCGGGAATTTTTTCCCCAAGCTGAAAGGTTTCCCGGGGTTGCCCTAGCCCAAACTTTTTTTTTTTCTTGTTATAAATAATCTGGCATCTGTTCTCCCACCCAATTTTGGGGAATGCTCAGGGGATGATTTGCTAGTTGGAAGGTTGTTTCCACCCAGAAGTTTCCTCCAGCCCCCCATCAAGGGTTTGGGGGTTGGGGGCCCCCCTCACGGGTTTAAATTTTCTGGGGCAAAACCCACCAAATTCGTTCACTAGACATTCAGTGGTCTCTGATCATCCATTGTACCTATACTTTTTACTATCCCAGAACGTGATACACCCCTTTTCCCCGCCCCTGTTTAAACCGCAGTTTCCCCCGGGAAAACCCAAAAATTCCTTTTAAAGGCACTTGTCAACCCCCAAAAAACCCCAAAAAACCCTCGCACTTTTTTCCGGGGGGGCGATCAGAACCCCCCTTTCCCCTTTTTCCCTTCTTTTTTTTTTTATCAAAATTTTTTTTGGGTGACCAAATATTTGGGGGGCCCTTCCCCCCCTTTCCATCCCTAATCCCATCCATCACCGGGGGTTATGCTAATCCCCTTTTTTGGGGTTTTTTATTTTTTCCCCCGGTTTGGGGGGCCCTATGTGGGAACTTTTCCTCTTCCGATCGTCGGGATGCACATTGCATTCGCTATTTTTGCCTCATGACCTCCCAACCCCTTTCCCGTTTTGGGGGTTGTCCAGAAAAGTAGGGGCCTCTTTTGTTGTCGCCCCTTTTTTATTTCGGCCCCCCTTTTTTCTTCGTCTGCATTCCTCTTGTTTTCCCCCTTGCTTCCCCCTTTATATTTCAAAAATTGGCTTCACCCTTTCCTTTTCCCCCCCGGGGGTTCCCTTTTGTTTGTTTATTCTCACCTTGGGGGGCCCCCAAACCCCTTTGGGGGTTTCCCCCTCTTTCTTTCTGACCATTTCCGTTTTCTTTCCCCTGCCACCAGTATACCCTGATGGTTAAAAAGCCTGATGGGCTCGGATTGCGGAAAAAGGGCCCGGGGAAAAAGGGTCGTTTTGGGAAACCCATTACCCTCTTTTTGGGATATTTACGGCTAAATTTAAAAAAAGGTTTTTGGGAAATTATCCATTGAAACCCCCTGCCTGTATCACCTTTGTGGTCGTTTAAAAACCCCCCTTTGTGCCACAGGCTATCCGGAAAATAAACCCCTTTCCCCCCCCAGTTCTTCGTATCCCCCCTTTTTTTCCCCGATCTTTAGCAAGCATAAAGATATTGTCTTTTGTTGGGCCCCTTTAAAGTTTAGTACAGAGCAATGAACAGGGGGACACTGCTGGGGTCAGCAGAGGCTGGCCCCCCCAGTTTCATAAAAATTTTCCCCTTTTACTAAAATTTATTTTGCGGTCATTGCTCCCCTTTTTCCCATTGGCAACAACGCTGGTCTGACCTGTTTTAATAACAAACTTCATTTTTTTAAACCGGTTATGGGGTTTTGTTTTTTTTTGTCACCAATGTCGAGGTTGGGAGACTACCCTCCCCCTTTTGCATTGGCCACCTTTGTCTTACTCATGGGTATCTCATGGAGGGGGGTCCCCTTTTTCCCTCTCTGTGAGCTTGTCAGGTTCCCGTGTCTTCCATTATTTTTCTGGGGGGCCCCTTCACAATTTTTAAAATTTCCTCCAAAGATGTCTTTGCTCTGGCCCTTTCTTTTCCTTCCCCTTTCAGATGGACCCCCCCTTTTAACCCTTTTTTTCTTGTTGTGGGAAAACCTTTTTTTGCACTAAAGGGGTTCCCCAAAAGGGGAAAAAAAGGTGGGGGCCTTAACCCAGGATCGGCCTCAGTTTTTAAAAAAACCCCCCCAAACCCAACAAAAATGCACACCCAACTGATAAGGTGCTTTTTGGGGTATATTTTGATAAAATTTTTTCCCCCTAGGAACACCTAGGGGAAGGGGTTTTTCAACTAGAGACTAACAGTAGGGTTTTTTTAAAGGAAATTGGTTTTAAAAGGGGGGGCCCCTTTTCCCCCTAACAGGGGAAATGAAAAAGGGGAATTTTTTTATGTTAGCTAACGAAACTGGCAGCTCTACCCTTGAATCTACGTGAAAAAAAGGGGCCCGTTCCTTCTTCCCGGGGGCCAGACTCCACTTTTTTGAAAACTTGGGGAAAAAACAGCACCCCCCCGGGCCCCAAATCTGTCCTTGGGGGGCCCCCGGGGGAAATCCCGAAATACCGTGGGCATTGCCTCCATCCAGACCCTGCCGGGGAAAAGGGTTTCTTTCTCTCAGTATCTGGCCAGTTTTCTGGGGGGGAAAGTTAGTTTGTTATCTTGGGTCTTAGGCGGACGGACGACTTGTGGGTATGTAACACCCCGCCTCCTAAAAGGGGAATCTGGAAGCTAGTGTTACTTTTGCAATTTTTTTACTCAAGGGGGGTCCTATTTAAAAGGGGGAAAAATGAGGTGCAGGAGGAAATTTAAAATTTTTCCCCTCTTTTGCAGACAAAATTTTTCCCAATGCAATGGGGGTTTGGGGGGGTTAAATAAAAGGAAAAAACCCGGACACATACCTTTTTTCCCCTTAAAAATCTCCCCCGGGGGTTTTGGGGGGCTTTCCCCCAATCAGCTAGAAATTTGGGGGATAGCCACTTTAAGTCTGAGAAGTTTTCTTTAGGGGGGTCGGTGTTTTACAGTGCTTGAGTGCCCCCCCTTTCCAGAGGGGGCCCCCCCAAACAAGTTTCAAGGGCCCTCCAACCCCCCATTTTGGGAAAAACTAGTTTAGCAGACACATTGTCTTAAAAATTTTTTAGGCCCCAGTTAATGCACCCCCCCCCCTTTTTAAATTTTTTTGGGTTTTTTTCCCCCAGGGGCCCCCAAAAAAACTCAGGCCAGGGGTTTCTAACTAATCAAAATTATTTACAGTAATCTACAGGGCAGGCCAAAATTGGGGGGGTGTGGGGTTTATTTTTTTAAGTGATTACAAGTGCCAAATTGGGGGGCGTATTTTTAATTTTTAAAGTGAACTTCAGGCAGCCAGGGTTTGGGAAATCTAAAAAATGAAAGTTTTTAAAAAAGGGGGGGGCGGGTTTCCCTGCCTTAATTCAAACTGATTCAGGCTGGGTTTTTCCCCTAAATTTTAAAAAAGGGGGAAAAAAAATTGGGGGTTTAAATTTTTTTAAACTAACTAAAATTTCTAGGGTTTTTTTTGGGCCCCAAAAAATTTTTAAAAAAATTATTCATATAATGTTTATAAAAATTTTAATTTATTTTTTTTTTACCAATTGAAAATTTTTTTTACAAAGAACAATTTTTACTGTGTAATTTTGTTGTAGTATTTGGGCTCATTTAATTTTTATTTGCTAAAAACCCCAAAAACCCCCAACATTTAATATTGGGGGACAAGGGGGGTTTCTAGGGGTTTAAAAAATTTTATAACAACAAAAATTTTAGTTGGGGGGTTTTTAAATTAAAGGAATTTTTAAAAATCAAGTCAAAGGGAAAAAAAAATCAAGCTTTTGAGGGGGTTTGGGGAAAAAAATTTTCTTTACCTAATACCGTGTTCTTGGGGGGGGTTTTTCCCCAAAAAGGGGGGGGGCCCCCCCAAATAAGGGTTTGGGGCAACCTTAAAATTTTAACCCCCAAAAAAAAGAAATTTTGGGGGGGGAATCAGGGAAAAAAAACCCTTTTTTAACCCCCAAAAATGTTTTCCAAAGGGGGCAGTAAAAAAGGGGGTTTTTGGGAAGGGAGGGGCCACTGTCCCCATAATTTTTAAAATTTTGGAAAAAAGGTTTTAAGGGGTTTTTGGGGGAAGGCTAAGCCCAAAATTTTTTAAGGGGAGCCAAACCCCTTTTTTCAAAGGGTGGGAAATTTTTTTTTAGGCAACTTTTTAAAAAAAAAAAAAGTTGTTGAGGGGGCCCCCAAAACCGGGGGGGTGAGGACGAAAAATTTTCCCACGGGGGGGGGACCCCCCAAAAATTGCAAAAAAATTGGGGGAAAACCATTTTAAAAAACAGTTGGGGGAAAAAAAGGGGGAAAAGGGGGGGAACCCCAAAAAAAAACCTTCAAAGGGGGGGGCCTGGGGGTTTGGGGGGGCAATGGGCCAAAAAAAAAATTCCAAAAACTTGCAGCGCCCCTTTTGGGATCAAATTTAAAAAAGGTTTTTTAAAATTTTTGGATGAAAATTTTTTGATTTTTTAAAACCCAAAACAGTACTTACGTTCAAGCTCAAGGGGAAAGCCCCGGGGGTTTGGGCCGGCATTACCAAAAACCCCCGACATTAATTTTTAACCGCCAAACCCCAAAAAAAAAAATTTCGTATGGCAAAAACAGGGAGATAATGATAACTATTTTTTCATTTTCCGATCTTGAGGCTTGCCGTCTTTTTTCCCCCAGGTTAAAAGTTCCCCAAAAAAAAAGCCCCAAAAACCCCCAAACAGTCTCAGAGATTTACACGATTGGGGGACGAATGGAGGTCAGACCCAAGGAAACAATAAAAATTCCAAAAAAGAGTTACATTTTTGGAGGGGCTTTTTTTTAAATAAAAGATTGTTGAGGTTGGTGATATCGGTTCACCTGATATAGGTGGGAGAAAAAGGGGCCCACCATCATCCCCCAAAAAAAACAGTTAAAAACTAAAAAGGGGGTAGAATTAAAGCACCCCGTTTTGGACCCAAATTTTTTGTGCCCAAGACAACCCAACCAAGGGGGAAAAACAAAAAATTTTTGTGTTTGGGGTGAACACAGGGGGACAGTTTTTCTGGTATGCAACATTTTAAAAGTGGGGGGGAGACAAAAGGGGGCAGTTTTGTTTAAAAAGGGGTTTGGAAGACATAAAAGGGAGAAGTTTTGGGGCCCCATCTTTCAGATGTTTAAATTTGCAAAAGGGGGGGCACCCATAAAGGCCCGTCACAAAATTTTAAAGGGAAAACCCCCGGCTAGGGGGGGACGTTTCCCCAAAAAAGGGGGGGAAAAAAGGCGGGGGCCCGGTGGTGCCAGCGTGATTAGGGGGGGAAAACTCCAATCTGAGCAGAAAAACACAGAGCTGCTGCCCTCCCCACAGTCCCTGGCGGGGGGTTAACGGGAACAAACCAAAACCCAATTTATTTTCACTCGGGGCCCAAATGCCCCTGATAAAAAAAAGTTGGGGGGGTTTAAAATTGAAGGCCACCGACAAATTTTTTGGACTTTGGGGGGAAAAAATCGGGCCCCCCCAAAATCTTATGATTTTTGGGTGTCACTTTTAAAACCCGGGGGGCATCGCAAAAAATTTCCCGCTCAGAAAAAACTTTTGGGTTTTCCCCCCGAGGTTTTTTAGAGCCCGGATTGAAAGACCTTGGGTGAAGCTGGAAAGGGGCATTACCACTAAAACAAAAAAAAAATTATCCGGAAAACCAATATCTTTGTTTCCCGTCCACACGACGGCCCGGGTTTAAAGGGAAAGGGTTTTTGGGTTTTAAATCCCCAGTGGGAAAAATATCATTGGTAAATTTCCCCCAAGAGTTCCCTGCAAGCCCAAAAGGGGGAAAAATTCCCCCCTATTGGGGGGGGAATGGGAAAATGAATGTTAGTGTAAAAGACAAACCCGGGGGGGGAAGCCAAACCAAAAGTGCAAAAAACCCCCCAGCCCCCTTTGGGGGGGAAAAAGTTTTTTGGGGTACCTAAAAAGGGGGAAGATTGTCATTAAACCCAGGGAACCTCTATCAGTGGGGTTTTATTTTATAAATTTTCCGGGGGGGGAAAGAGGTTTTCTCAGAAAGGGGAAAAATTTTTCATTAAAAAAAAGGGGAAAAGGGAAAATAAAGGGAAAACCCCCCCCGCAACCCCCAAAGGGGGAAAGGGGCGTCGGAGTTAAAAAGGCCCCCCTCGTTTGGGGGCGGGAAAACACCTTTCCCGGGCCCGAAGGGTTTGGGGGAAAGGGGAAGACAGGAGACGTTTCCCCCCTTTTGGGGGGGATGGGGGAAAATTTTGTCACAAAAGGGGTTTCCCCCAGGGGGGACCCCTCGGGGCCCTTTACCGGATCGGCCTGGGGTTTAAAACCCCACCCCCCCAAAAAAACATCGAAACCCCCCAGCTGATGACGGTGACCAAAAAAAAAATATTTTTAAAGGGGGTTTCCAAAAAACCCGGGGAAAAAGGGTTTTTCTTGAATAAGAGACAAAAGGTGGGGTTATTAAGGCAACGGGGGGTTTTAAAAGGGGGGGGTGGGGGAAAATTTAAAATGGGGAGTTATAGGCCTGAATGGGGGAAAAACGTTGTTGGGCCAAGGAACTGGCAGCTCTCCCCCTTTAATCTGGGGTGAAAAACCCCCCGGGTTTTTTTCCGGGGGCCAGACTCCCTCAAAAGGGCGTTGAATAGAAGCCCCCCGGGGCCCAAAATTTTGTCCTGGGGCCACGGGGGGGACCCCCTACCGTGGACTCCGCCCCCATCCGCCCCCCGTCCAGAAAAAACCGGGGTTTTTTTTTCATTGGGCCCTTTTTTTGGGGGGAAAATTTAAAAGGGGTTTTCTGGGGGCCCAAAAAAGGGGCGGACGATTTTGGGTTTGGAAAAAAAAGCTTTTTTCTCCTAAGTTAAACCCGGGGGAAATTTAAAATGTTACTTCTTTAAAATATTTAAAAGGGGTACCCTTTTGTAACCAGGGAACCCCCGGGGGCAGGGGGGCCTAATTCCCCATCTTTTGCAAAAGTTTCCCACTGCACATGGTGTTAGGAGGGGTTAAAAAGGAAGACCAGGACACAAAACCCCCTTTTCTTCCGGGGGGAATTCCCTGCTAGTATTGTGTAGCAGTGTGGGGGCCCCCCCCCGCAACGCCAGAAATTTGTACCCCCAAACCCCCTTTTAAGTCTGGGGAAATGTCTCAGAGTGTCTGGGCAAAAGTGGCTTGGGGGAAGGGCCCCTTTTAAAAGGGCCCCCCCAAAAGTTTTTACACCTTTTAATTTTTTTAAAAAACTGACTTACCACACAAACTCTGAAAATTATCCCTAGCACCTCTCAGTCCCCTTTTTCCCCCTCTCTTGCCACCCTCTATCCCCCCCCCTATCCACCCTCATGTTTTCCTACCCACTAATCATCCATCTCCCCCCTTTCCCCAAACCCCCCCTCCCTGCATCCTACAAAACCTGCAGGGGGGGATAACCCCTTGGTTTTTTTTATTTTTTAAAAATAATAAAAACTTTTCTAAACCCAAAGTCCAGCTTAAAAAGAGTAAAAACAGGCGTAAAAGGGGGGATTTAGGGCCCCAAAAGGGTTTGGGAGTAGGGAGGCACCCCCCACTAAAATAAAAAAAAATTTGGGGAAAAAAAGGGGGGGGTTTCCCCCAAAGTCCCTAAAAATCCTTCCAAATGCAATGACTTCTGGAAAAAACAGCTAAAAATATTATTTTGCCAGGGGGTTTTTTTTAATTTTTTTTTTGTTAAAAATTTTAAAACCCCCTACTTAAACCCCCGGGGGCTTGGTTTTTTTTTATATGTTGGGAAAAAACCCGAGGGTTGTGGGGGGCCCCCGGGGGGGTTTTTTGCACTTTTTTTTTATTATAATAATTCTGTAAATGGGACCCCCCTGAGGGACTGGCCCGTAAACATCTTTTTCCCCCCATTGCCAGTAGTAGGGGCCAGAGCCTCCTTGTGTGGAGAGGCCCCCTGGTGGGGGGTTTGGGATTTTGGGCCCAAAAAAGGCCCCCCTTTTTTAAACCCCCTTTTCCCCCCCCTTGCAAAATTTTCCCCCCCCCCGACCTAAGCATCACCTGAAAAAAAATTTTTTTAAAAAATCGGGGGAAAAAGGGGAAATATAAAAAAACCCCTTTTCTTTCAAAAAAGACTTGACATTCTGGGCCCCCCAAAAAAGGGAAAAATTTGGGGGAAAAGTGGGGGTTGAGGTGAATAATATCTGAAAAAATTTTTTTCAGAATCTTAAAAAAACCCCACCATCCGGGAAAAAAGTTAAAGGGGGTTTTTTCGGGGCTCTGGATCCCTTTTTTTCCCCCAAAATTTTTTGGAAAATTTTAAACCCTTTGCCACTACCTACTGCTTTTTAAAAAATTAAAAAGGGGTTTGGTGTGGATGATTTTGAAAAATTTAAAATTTTTAAAAGGAAACTCGGGAAAAAGGGCTCAAAGGGGGGCCAAAACTTAAAATATGTTGGCCCCGGGGGGCCCCACAACAACTATATCATCGGGGGGAAGTGGCCGTTCCCTTTTAAATTTTTTTAAAAGCTTATGGATGTCTCTGGAATGATGGGAGGGGGTTTTTTTTTTTCCAAAGGGGGCACTGTATACCGATAATGCCCCCTTGGGGAATTTTTAAAACAGAATTTTGTTTTATCGGGGAAAAAATAGGGTAGAAACCCCTTTAAAAAGGGGGGCCTTTTAAAAAAAGGGGCCTTTTCCCCCAAAGTCGATTACATCATCCGGGGCGTGGGGAGGATAGGCCCGCAACTGTGACCCCTTCCCCCTTAGGTAATCCCCCCTTCAAAACCCCCTCAGTTTTTTTTTAAAAGGGGTAATGGTAAAACCCATGGACTAATTTTTCCCCCTTTTTAACCCCCTGCTCTAAAGAAATTCTACCTCCGTTGAAGGCCTCTTTTTTTTAGGGGTTTGGAGGGGAGTTTTTAAAAGGTTTAATTTTAAATCTACAATTATCTAAGTACTTTTTTTTAGCACATCCGAAAAATATCAAAAACAAAAAGGGGGCAGTTAAATTAGTTACTTGAGACTTCGTCAAACCCAACATTAAAAGGGGGGGGGGCCTTTTAAAAGGGGACCTAAAAATTTTCATTAACTAGAGTGAAAAACGGGGCATCAGAGGCAGAGGGCGGGGGTCATTTGGGACTTTATCTGGTGTTTTAAAAAATTTTTAAATTTTATTAATGTGGTAAGTTTTCCCTTTTTTAAGGTTTTTATAAAAAATACTTTTTTTTTAATTTTAAAAATTTTTTTGATCTGAGGGGGCCCGAAAAAGTTTTAGGTGTGGCCGGGCATGGGGTCCTGCCAACAGTTTAATTTTCCCGGGGGGAAAAGGGGGAAAAAATTTGAATTTCTTTTTTTTCCTTTTTGGGCCCCTCGTATTTTGAGCTGCCTTCAAGTTACCCCTTTGCTTCCGCAATTTTAAAAAAGGGGGGGTTTTCCCCTCCACCCTTTTTTTGGGCAAGAAGGGGCCCCCCATTGTGCCCAAATATCACCCCCCAAAAAAGGGCCTTTTACCCCTGTAGACTTTTTCAAAAAATTTTCCCCATTCCGAATAGAAACAGTGGGGTTCATCCCAGTTTTTTGGGGAAAAAACAAGCAGAATGTTCTCATCATTGTTTTATTTTATGGAATCTTTCCAAAGTTTGGGGGGGAGGATGATAGGCAGGGGGGGTTATGAACTATTCCCTTTTTCCCAGTTAATGCTTCCCTAAATGCTTTGGAAGGGGAAGTTTTAATTCCCTTTTTTTTTACTTTGAATAGATTTAGGGAAAATTTAAAAAAAAAATAAACTTAATTAAAGTTTTGGATTGTTTAGTGTTAATACTTTTTTGGGAAAATTTTTTCTGGGGGTCTAGTTACTCTATCCCTGATTGTGAATAAGTATTGATTTCCAGATTTAGCTTTAAAAGTGGACCCCAAATATTTTAACTGGAAAAATTTCCCCCTTTAAACAGGAATGGGATGGAGAGGGGGGAGGTTTAATGGGGTGTCCCGGTTTCCCCCCCCGCTTTAAATTTCTTTTGGGGGAAAACCGAATATGGGGTTTTTTACATCTTTTTTTAAATTTTGGGGCCCAAAAAAATTTTTTTTTTTGCGGTTTTTTAGTTTTGGGGAATTCCCAAATGGCCTCCTAAAGAAGAGTTATGGGCTTTTATAGTATCTGAGACCCAAACCTTTTTTGGGCCCCTAATTTTATCTGTTTGTTGTTTTCCCTTTTTTCCCCCCCTTACCAAAATTTCCCCCGCAGACTAAGTAAAATTTTTTTTTAAAAGATATTTAACGGGTGACCCAAAGTGGATTTACCCATAGCCCCAAAAGCAGGTTTTGGGGGGCCCTTTTTTTCCCCCCAAAAAAGGGGGGTCCCCCCGGCATGGAAACAGAGACATCTGGCAATCCTGCCCCAACCCCCGGGAAAAAAGGCCGACCCGGGGGGCACTAAATTTGAGGCTCTGGCTTGGGTTTCCCCGCAAAAAAAAATTTGGGTTTGTCCGGGGGAAGGGGGAGTCCAAAAGGGCGACTTTGAATTTTTTAAAGTTATGGCCACCATCAGAAGAATTAAACCCCCATAAAAACATCTTTCATGGGGGAAAAAACCCCCGGGAAAAACCTAATCAAATACACAGGGGGGATTTTTTTCCCCCCCAAAAAATAGAAAGGGGGGAAAATAACCCCTCCGGGGTTTTTTTAAAAAAACTGAGGGGGGCAAAGGGCGAAGGGGGACTCCCTCAAAAAAGGGAAAATAATCCGTATCCCAAAGGGTTTTTTCCCTTTTTTTTAATGTTCCCCCAAAGGGGTATATGACAAGTGCATAATAGGGGGGGCCCCCCCCCCTTTTCTACCCCTTTCCCCCGGGCATAATTTTTTGGGGGTTATTTAAAATTTTCCCCCCTGGTTGGGATTTTGGGGGGAAAAATTTTGGGATGGGGGGCCTGGGGGCTCCTGGAGAGGAATTCCAGGGGTCAAGACCCGCGGGCCCCCTCGGACCAGCCCGGTTTAAAAGGCCCCCGCCCCAAACCCGGCTGTTACTGCTGGCCGCCAGTCCAACGGACGAACCACAGCCTGGCTGGTCAGGTACTGAATTTTTTGGGGGCCGCCCCGTGCCCCCCCAAAACAGCCGGGGTTTTTTGGAAACCCCCCCGATTTTTTCGGGGGGGCAGTTGAACAATCTTGGGTTTTCACTTATTGTTTTGGGGCCCCCAATGCTAGTGGCACCCCTGCTCTTCATTGGGGGATGTTATATTTTACCCTTTTTTCTTTTATGGGGAAAAAAAATTTTTGGTGCAATTTTGGGTTTTCTAATCCCTTGAAATTTTCCCCGTGTATATAAATGTATCTCCGCCTGCAGGCTTATTACACAGAAAGCTTTTTCAACCTAAATTTCTTTGCCTCCTGTTGATTTTTTTTTTTCTTACCCCCCTGGATACTGCCCCCCGAATCACCTTTTAAAAATTTTTTAGATCGCTCCCCCGGGGGGCCATGGTGAAGAACGCTGCCACCAGGTGGGTTAAAAAGGGGCGGGGGCAAGATTCACCTTCATTTTAAACCCCTTTAAACCCCCCCGGGGGAAATTTTTTTTACGTTTTTTTTTTAATTTGGGGGTGTTGGGGAAAAAAGGGGGTAAGCCCCTTGGGGCAAGGAGGGGGTTTTTTCAAAAGTATCCCCCCAAACCCCCGGGGCCCCCAAAGCCGAGGGCGAATGATCTTGCAGAAAGACTCGAACCTCGGGGCTAACAGAACCCAACGGGGTTTTCCCCCAAAAATGAGCTGCTTAAAATTTTCAAATCAAAAAACCACTTCCCTTTGGGGGCCCTTTTTAAAAAACCCCCCCTTTTGGGCTCACAAAGTCAAAAAAGTTTTTTAAAAAACCTTCTGCCGAGTTTTAATTTTTCCTATATTTTCAGGAATACATTGATAAACCCCAAAAAGTGGTTTTCACAATGTGATAGTTCCCCAAAAATCTTCCCTTTCCCCCCGGGTAAAGAAAAATTTTTTGTTTTCCAAAAAACGGGAAAAAAGTGAAAGAACCAAAACCCCCCCAAAACCAGCCTGGTTTTAAATTTAAAAAACGGGGTTTTCAACAAAACGAGGAAAAAAATTTAAAAGCCTTTAAATTGGTCATTTAAATTTAGGGTTGTTTTCTCTCCTTCTCTTATAAAAAACCCTTTCAAATGCACCTGTTTTTTGTTTGTTAAGTTTGTCTTTAAATTTAATCGCCGGGGAAATAGACTCACCTGTCGATTTCCCCCCACCTGGGGGACTTGCCCGATTTTGCTCGGGGGTTTTTTTCTCTCCCTTTTTGGGGGAAAAACCCTTTAAAGGGACCTCGGGAAAAAGCTCCTGGGGGAAAAAAACACGAGACTGATATGCCAGTTTCCCCTTTTTTTTTCCCCTTTAAATTCCCCAGCTGGAGGGAGGGAAAAAATGCTGGTTTCAAAAAACCAATAGAAAAAGCGATCGCCAAAAACCCCTGTAGAGAGGGGGCAATTTTTGCAGAGTTAACCCAAAAAACCAAAACCCCCGGGCTCCCAAAGGGGGCTTTAAAACCCCCCAAATTTAACACGCCTTTGCTCTATGATCATTTAATTTTTATACTTCCAAGGGGCTGACAAGGGAAAAAAACCAAATGAAACAAAAATTTTTTTTTAAAATCAAATAGGGGAAAACCCAAAGGGGGTTTTTGGGGTGGGTTTTTTGGATGCGGGGGGAGGGGGGTTTTTGAGGAGATGGACGATTTAGGGTTGGGGAAAAATGAAGGGGGATGTGCGGGGGGGGAGGGTGCAAGAGATCGGGGTAGGGGGACTGAGGAGTGCAGGGAATCTTGATTTTGTATAAGTCAGTTTCCCGTCAAAGTCAATAAATCAGGATTAAAGGGTCCATCTGCAAGAAGGGAAGGAAAAGGGGGGCCGGGACGTGTTTGGGGGTAAATTTTCGTGTTTTTTATAGAGTGGGGAGTCCAAACCCCCCAATGTCAACAGACACTGGGGAAACCACAAATCTCACAGAGAGGGGGAGGGGTTTTCCATGAGATACCCGTGGTAAGACCCGTGTGGCCGATTTAAAAGGGGGGTGGCTCCCCCCTCGCTTTTGGGGGCAAGAAGAAAGGGGCCCCCAAAACCCATAACCGGTTTAATAGAAGAAGTTTTTTACAGGTCAGACCAAAAAAGGGCCCCGGGGGAAGGGGGGGAAATGACCAAAAAAAGGGCCGTGAAAGGGGAAAAACCCCAATTTTTAAATGGGGAAAGGGGGAAAAGCGACCCCAGCAGTTCGCCCTGTTTTTTTTTTTTAAAATTAACAGACCAGGGACCCAACAAAAGACAATATCTTTTTTGCTTGCTAAAGATACGGCGTAACCAAAGGTGGTACAAGAACTAGGGGGAGGTGTATCATCTTTAAAGGATAGCCTGTGACTAAATCTAAACGACCACAAATGGTATACAGGCATAGATGCAACATATAAGTGGCCCCAAAAATGGCATACAATTCAGCCGGGAAAATGCAGCCAAGGGTAACAGATGCCCCACGACGCTGTCCGGAAACACTGCTGCGAATCCACGCCCAGATGACTTTGAACCATCGGTGTATACTGGGATAATGGGAATGAGAACGGAAATGGCCCAGGGAAAAAAAGAAGAAAGGGCCCAGGAGTTGGGGCCAAGGTGAGGAATAGAACAGACACACAGGGAACTTTAAGGGGTAGAGGAAAGGGGGAAACCACATGAACATATAAAGGCGGGAAACTGGGAAAAGGGAAAACAAAAAGGAATGCAGACGAAGAGAAAAGGGACGAAGTAAACAGGGGCGACGAACAAATAACGAGCGTCTACTAACATCTGTGACAATCCTATACATGGAAGGATTGCGGAGGTCATGAGAGCGAACATAATAGCGAATGCAATGTGCATCACGACGATCGGACAAGGATGGAATGTTCGCTTCTACATAGAGGCTCTCAACCGGGGAAGAACGAAAAGCACCAAGGCATAAGCGTAATCCCTGGTGATAGATGGGATTAAGGCTGGAAAGAGTGGCAGGAGAGGCTGCCGAATATATCTGGTCACCATAATCGAGTTTCGATAAAATTAGGGCCGAATGTAGGCGAAGGAGAGTTCTACGATCAGCCCCCCATGAAAGATGTGAGAGGGTTTTAAGGAGGTTCAGCCGGCTATGACAAGTCGCCTTCAGAGAGGTAATGTGAGGTTTCCAGGACAATCTGCGGTTAAACAGGAGGCCGAGAAACCTGACTGTATCACGTTCTGGGATACGTGAGCCGTATAGGTACAATGGATGGTCAGAGACCACTGAACGTCTAGTGAACGTTATTTGAGGAGTTTTGCTACTAGAAAATTTAAACCCAATCAGAGACCCGGTTGATGGCATGCTGGAGGGAAACTGCAATGAGGTGACAGACAGCACCTGCACAAGCTATAGCAAAGTCATCCACATAGAGCGATGACCAAATATTCGATGGGAGAACAGATGCCAGATTATTTATAGCAAGCAGAAAAAGTGTTGTGCTCAGAACACATCCCTGGGGGACACCTTCAGCTTGGACAAATTCCGGGAGAGTTCATTACTAACCCGGGACCCGGAAATGTCTGTCAGTTAAGAAAGCCTTAAGAAAGAATGGTAGGTTGCCTCGGAGGCCTAAGGAGTGGGCCTGGGCCAAGATATTATATCTCCAAGTTGTATCATAAGCCTTCTCAAGGTCGAAAAAGATAGCGATAACCGAATGGTTATTCGCAAAGGCATTACGAATATACGTATCCAAGCGCAGCAAGGGGTCAATGGCAGAACGGCCCTTACGGAAGCCATACTGACTAGGGGAGAGACTATTGTGAGTCTCTAAATACCACATCAAACGTCTATTAACTAGACGTTCCATCACCTTGCAAACTGCACTGGTAAGAGCGATGGGACGGTAGTGAGAGGGATCACGTCCCGTAGCTCCTGGTTTTCGAAAAGGAAGAACAATAGCAGACTTCCACAGCTGGGGAATAACTCCTTGCGACCATATAAGATTAAAGAGTCGTAAGAGGACAGTAAGAGCAGACTGATGTAAATGCTGCAGCATACGAATATGTATGCCGTCTGGCCCAGCTGCCGATGATCGGCAAGCAGAGAGTGTTGCCTCCAGTTCTTGAAGGGTAAAAGGCACATTATAGGATTCTTCTCTAAGAGAAGAAAAATCTAAGGGCTTTAACTCGCTGGCAGACTTAGAAGAAAGGAACGAGGGGCATAGATGGAGCCCCTGAGAAATGCGGACGAGATGGTTACCAATTTCAGTGGCAACAGCAAGAGGGTGTGCTATATCGACACCAGCAACCTGAAGAACAGGAGGCGGGTCGGGGGAGAATTTACCACTTAATTTCCGCACTTTCTTCCAGACTGCACTCATCGAGGAAGCCGAAGTGACAGTAGAAACGTAATCTCGCCAGCAAGTGCGTTTAGCATCACGTATGACACGGCGAGCAATAGCTCTCATCTGCTTGAAATCAAGGAGTCTCTCTGTGGTTCTGTTATACCGATACCTGCCCCATGCAGAACGTTTCAAACACACTGCCCGAGCACAAGCAGGAGACCACCAAGGCACGCACTTCTGAGGATTCTTGCCCGAGGTTTGGGGAATAGAATGTGAAGCCGCTGTGAAGATGGAGGACGAAAAGAGATGTAAAACCTCATCAATGGAGGACGAGGTAGGAACCTCATGAAAGGCAGTAAGATGTGCGTAAAGGTCCAATTTCGCCCGGTCAAATTGCCAGCGTGGGCAATGAGGAGGTGGAGAAAACAAAGGGGACTTAAGGATGATTGGGAAATGATCGCTGTCATGTAAGTCCGGGAGGACAGACCAGGTGAAGTCAAGGACAGTAGATGAAGAGCAGATGGAAAGATCGATGCAGGAGAAAGAATGAGTTCGGGGATCAAAATGGGTAGGAGTACCCGTATTTAAAACATGGAGGGAAGAGAAGCAAGAAATGCCTCCAACTGAATGCCACGGGAGTCACAGTGCGATCCTCCCCAGAGAAAATGGTGTGCGTTAAAATCGCCATGTAATAGAAGGGGTGGCGGTAAGGAAGAAACCAGAAAATCAACATCTGGGATAGACAATGCCCGCGAAGGGAAGAGATATGAAGAACAGAGTGTATACCACTTATTCAAGTAGATACGGGCTGTGGTGTAATGTAAGGAAGAAGGAACATAGAGCTGACGGTATGGAACACCAGTGCGTATAAGAAGAGCACTTTCGTTAAAGGTTCCATCGGAAAAAGGATCAGATGAATATAACAAATCATAGCCTGAAAAGGGCCTGATAACAGTGGATTGTAATTTGGGTTCTTGCAAACAGACCCCAACAGGGGAAAACTGAGAGAGCAACACCTGAAGCTCACCCCGGTTACCCCTGAGGCCTCAGATATTCCACTGTAAATAAGCCATGATTTATGGAGAGAAAGATATAAGTGGAAGTGAGAGGAATCTATGGACTAGGGTTAGAAAAGTCCACGTGTGGAGGCAGCGGAAGACCTGTAATCAGAGAAGGAGGAGGACGTTGTGAAGGAAGGGAGGGTTGAGACGAAGAAGAGAGATGAGGAACCTCAGGTGGAGTAGTGTCCATCATCGGTCCAGAAATATATTCTGCAATAGCTTCCAGTGTTTCGGGAGTCAAAGTTGCAGAATGTGGGACTATATTAGAAATGGAAGAAGAGTGAGCAACGATCGGGAGTCTATAGACTGTTCTAAAGTAGAGGGCGAGGAGATGTTAAACACTATTCATCAGTTCTCACCAAACTAATAAAAAAAAGCCAAACAACTGTACTACTCCAGCAGATTCACGGAAACAAGAGGAGATATAAAAAAGACCTGGAAAACACTCTCACAGATTATGGGCACCCACAAACTAAAAAAAATAGGGATATTGTCCTAACTAAACCAAACGAAACACCACTACAGCCTATTGATACAGTAAACAAGATAAATGACTTCTTCTCAACTATAGGATCAAATCTTGCCAGTAAAATTCCAGATACCAATGCCCGAGCATGTGATTACCTAGATGGGAATTTCCCATCCTCCTTATATCTTGCACCTACAGAACCCACTGAAGTCTCCATGATAATCAAGTCACTTAAAAATAAATCAGGACATCTGTCTCAAGTTCCACCCTTAATATACAAACGAGCTGCTCATGTCCTTTCATATCCTATTTCTTTACTTTTTAACAAATCATTAGAAACTAGCACCTTCCCAACACTACTCAAAACAGCAAGGGTTACACCAATACACAAAGGTGGTGACCCTACAGACGTAAATAACTATAGGCCTATATCAAATCTACCATTGCTATCCAAAATATTCGAGAAACTTGTGCACAAGAGATTATACTCGTTTATAACGACACAAAGCATACTCAACCCCTGCCAATTTGGCTTCAGGAAAAATAAAAGCACTAACGATGCAATAGTAAAAATGATAGACCTGCTTTACACAGCACTTGAAAATAAGGAATATCCACTAGGACTTTTTATTGACTTAAGGAAAGCTTTTGACACAGTAAACCACGGCATCTTACTCCACAAACTTGACCACTATGGAATAAGAGGTCATGCACTAGCATACCTCAAATCCTACCTCACTAATAGGTACCAGTATGTCACTATTAAATATACATCCTCCACGACACTACCACTAGACACCGGCGTACAGCAGGGAAGTGTCCTTGGTCCCCTGCTCTTCCTCTTATACATCAATGATCTTCCCAATGTATCACAACACCTGAAACCAATACTCTTTGCTGACGACACAACTTATGTCATCTCCACACAAACCTTGCCACGCTTAATACCATTGTTAACGACGAATTAATAAAAATATCAACATGGATGACAGCCAATAAACTTACACTCAACACTGATAAGACCTTCTATATTATGTTTGGCAACAGAACAGATGATCCACAATTAAACATTAAGATCAACTCTACACCTATTGCTAGACATAACAAGGGCAAGTTCCTGGGCCTTCACCTTGACAGCAGCCTGAAATTCAGCACCCATATCCAACACATAACAAAGAAAGTGTCCAAAACTGTGGGGATCCTCTCTAAGATACGGTATTATGTACCACAATCAGCCCTACTCACACTATACTACTCACTCATCTATCCCTACCTCACATATGCCATTTGTGCATGGGGATCAACAGCAATTACCCACCTAAAGCTAATAATAACCCAACAAAAAGCCCCAGTAAGAATTATCACACAATCCAACGCTAGGCAGTACACCCCACCACTCTTCAAAGACCTAAACCTACTCACTGTCCAGAACATCCATACTTACTACTCTGCTATCTACATTTATAGAACCATTAATTCCAACTTTAACCCTGAGCTAAAACACTTTCTTGACAGTTGTGACAGGACCCATAGACATAATACCAGACATAAACATCTCTTTGACATTCCCCGTGTCCGACTAAATCGATACAAAAATTCAATGCGCATAAAAGGGCCTAAAATCTGGAACTCCCTGCCTGAAAACTCTAGAACTGCAGACACAACCTCCATTTTCAAAAGCACCGTTAAAAAACATCTTATCTCACTTACGCACCCAACCGGTAGTTAACCATACGAAAACTACTTTATCTTGCACATATCCACAGCAAAATACACTTATTGATATCTGTGATTCTCCTTAATTTGCACATTACTAACCACAGCAAAATACACTTATTGATATCTGTGATTCCCCTTAATTTGCACAGTTCTAACCAAAATTCTAATACAACTATTGTTTCATAATACTTAAGCTAGTCATAAGTTTGCCTAAGACACTCCAATATAGAAACTATATTATGCCAATATATCACATTTATCATTAATATATAAACTAATTGCTAACTTCTTATACTAATTGTTAAATTCTCAATGTTTAAATTCCAGTACCTAAATTTTGTAAACCTAACCTAACCTTACAATCTGTATATTCATTGTATAGCTGTTGAGTAAGACCTATCATAAGACTGCCTGAAAAGCCTAGGCATACCTAGGCATATTATTAGCCATCTTGTAATATCAACTTTAATGTATAACTATAAGTACCCCCCACCTTGTATTACATGAAATAAAGAATTTGAATTTGAATTTGAATTTGAGATAGAAGAGGAAACTGTCGAAGGGGCTTGGGAGGGGACAGGGGATGAAGGTAGTGTATGAGGAGGAGGATGAACCTCCACACACGTTATAGAACTAGGCTGAAGCGAAGAACCTGGCAGTAGGGATTTTTTGCCAGGCTTATGAGAAGGGGGGCGCTGAGGTTTAGGTGAAGGACGAGGACGTGTAGACTCAGAAGTGTGCGAGTGAGTAGAGGAAGGAGTGTGGACAGTATGGGAAGCCGAGGTAGGGACCTCGGAGCCAAGAATATCAAAAGGATTCGAGACAGAGGTGATTGAGGATGAGGCGACCACAGAGGAAGCCGTGGAAGTTGGGACCCAAGAAGCAGGGCGACGTTTAGCAATTCGAGAATAGGGAATGCAGGGAAGTCTCCCTTGAAGGCGTAGATGAGAGACGGCCATAGCATATGAGAAGCCTTCCGCCTCTTTGAGACAACGAATTTCCCGCTCATTCAGGTAAACCTGACAACGGCGAGAATACTACAGATGTGCCTCATGACAGTTAAGGCAAGAGGGAGGTAGAGTACAAGAAGAACTGGCATGGTCGTCAGCACCACAGACTGGGCATTCGGCCATGGACCTGCAATATTTCGCTGGATGACCAAAACGCCAGCAGTTTCTACACTGTTGTGGTGTAGGGTCACCTTCGGACTTGCAAAAGTTGACCTGCAATGTAAACCGAAGGTGGTAGTTCACGGCAGTCAAATGTTAAACGAGCTATATTGCAAGGATAACGTCTTCCCTTATTGGCGGGGAGGACAAAAGTGTCAACTTTAAGGATAGGGAGTTCTTGGAGCTGAAGCTGCTCGAAAATGTCATCACCACATGTCTGGAAATTCCGTTGGACAATGGTGTGGGGCAAAATGACAGAACCACAACAAGAATTGAGGGAATGGTGCTTGTCAATAGTAACAGGAGCAGAATCTATGGTTGTAAGAAGAGAAAGATCGCGAGCTTGGCCAGCATTCTGGACCGTGATGATGCGAGTGCCGCTCTTGAGAGCGTGAAATGAGATGTCTTTACCAACATGGCGTAGCAGAGCTTTACCAATACTATGGTCTGAAAGATAGGTATTAGGAGAAGTCGGTCGCAGAGTAAAAAACTTCGTCCATTGAGTAGTTTGAAACAGAGAGTTTAAGGTGAGTGTGTGACGAGCTGGTCGTTTCTGTGATGAACGAGAAGGGAGTGCCGAATCGTCATGTGTGGGTCTTGGTCGTTTGGGTGTGGGACCGGGGGTTGTCCGATGGGAGACGGGCGAGCGATTCGAAAATTGCCGCACCGTCGAGGGAGAAGCCGGAATCAAGGTCAGAGAAGAGCGAAGGTCAGACGTATCGTAAGGGCCAGTTGGGTCCCTGGTACCTGAAGCAGGTGACGAACCAGCACCAGCAAGAGGTACAGGGGCATGAGAGGTGTCCAAAGAGTCATCCATTAACGAGGCAGGGTCAGTACTGGGTGCGGTATCAGGAAGGGGCCCAGGGGTAGTGGGTTCATGGATTGGGTCAGCCATGGTTAGGTTACTTCTTTCTTTTTATTTTTAAGGAAAAAAAAAGAAAGAAGAAAATAAAATAAAAATAAAAAAAAGAATAAAAAAAAAGGGGGGAACGTGGAGGAATAGCTCCTAGGAGGAATGAAAGGGAGCGTAAATCCCCCTCCGTGCCCAAGAGGACCTCAACACTGCAAGTGGTGCAGATGCAGCATGGAACCCGTGCCATACCCTACCCTTCATGCCAGTAAACCAGCAATCCGGGATAGCAACCTCACATCCACCCAGCCATCTGGGCAGACAAAAGAGAGGGTGGCCGGATATCTGCCACAAAGCATACCGCCTTCGGCCACCACCCCCGGAATCCGAAAGGTGGCCTCCAGAGATACACCCGTCGCCCGAAAGATACCCAAGGCCACCCCCGGGTGACCGGAGAGGGATTGGGACATCCCCAGGCGATTCAGATTCCAAGGCAAACTACACCACCACCAAGAACCTCAATGGAATAGGAATGGACCACGGTACCCTTCCTCCTACCTAGGAACTAAAATGCCTGTGGAGAGAAGCTCCCAGGGCAAAAATGGGAAGGAAATAAGGGAGGGATGAGGAGGAGGGGGAGGAGGAAAGGGAAAAGGGAGGATGGGGAAGATGGGAAAAGGGAGGGGGAATTGGGGGGTAATTAGGTTCGGTCTGAGGAAGAAGACCAAAAGGTCCAATTCCTCAGACCGATAGCCTCTTTACGTCGTCAAGGAGCCCCCCTTAAAGAGGACTGGGTAGGGAAGATGGGAGGCAAAGGTTGGGAACGTTGAGGTACCTAGAGGGGCAATTGAGGACTTATGAGAGTGGAGGGCGGTATCCCCTAACTGAAATTGATCATCTGCGGTCACGATTGCGGGAGTTGCAGAATGAAAATTTTCATGCTCTGAGGGTATGAGGAGGTTTAGAGGAAGTTTTATGGGGGGATAAGCCCTCTGCGTTAGTGTTATGTACTTTTCAGAACCTGAGAAAAGATATGACGGTCATATCTCCGAGGGTAACTGAGGAGTGCCGTGGGTATCGGAAGGGGCAGATTCTTCGTACCACGGAAGCCATGAGTTATTATGCGGATGCTTGGTTTGAGTGTAAGATGAGTCAGGGGGAAAGTGATGGGGTATCCCGGGATGTAATTTTAGATTGTATAGTCGAGAGGATAGGGGCTGGAGATAGAGAGTGTATGGAAGGATCTATAACTGAGGAGGAAGTTTGGCAGGCAGTGAAAGGTCAGGCCCTGGGCAAGGCCCCTGGCCTGGATGGGATTTCTGGGGATTTTTTTATAGTTCATTGGGAGGTTCTGTGAGGGATGCTAGTTAGGCTGTTTAATGCTATGAAATTGAAAGGTAGTTTGGGCGGGGATATGTCAATAGGTAATGTAGTTTTAGTGCCGAAAAATCGTGCATGTGGAATGGTTGAGGATTATAGGCCAATCACACTTATGTGTGCAGATTATAAGATATTTGCACGAATTCTTGCTAATAAAATGAAAGGAGTTTTGGAGAGCTTACTGGAGGGAGATCAGTATGGGGTACCAGGGAGAAGTATGAGGGAGGGTCATCGGAGGATCAAAGGTTTTTTAGAGAGCAGAAAAGCTGGGGGTGTTTTAGGGCTTGATTGGGAAAAGGCGTATGATAGTGTTGATAGGGATATGTTGCAGGCGGTGCTTTTACGGCAGGGGTTTGGGGCAGAGGTCGTGGGTTGGGTCCGCACTTTGTAGGAGCATGCACGTTTGAGGGTACAGGTTAATGGGAGGTTGGGGACTGAGGTGCGTTTGGGGCGGGGGCTGCGACAGGGGTGCCCCTTGTCACAGCTCCTGTTTGCTTGTTTATAGGACCTTTTTTTCAGGTTAGTGTCAGAAGGGGAGGCAGAAACGGGTATTATAGGTTATGTAGACGACACCACTATTTTAGTAGGCACAATGGAGGGGTTAGGTAATGTAAATAGGATAATTGAGGTTTTTGGTTTGGCCACTGGTATGCGGGTGAATAGGGTAAAATCGAAATTATTGGAGGTGGGGAATGGGTAGGGGGGCGTTGGGTCAGGGTTTTGGGTGGCCAATAGTGGATGGATAGGTTAAGGATATGTGGTATGTGGTTTTGTACTCAGGCGAGTGTTGCGCAGGAGGTGAATTCCTCGGCAGTGGTTAATGCTGCTCTGGGTAGGATGCCCCAGGGTGGCGGCCTGGAGAGGTCACTCTCTTGCAGAGGGTTGTAGTTGTTAATTCCTTAGTATACAGTAAGTTGTGGTATGTAGCTGCGGTATACCCCTTGTGGAGGACGATGTTTTAAGATTGCAAAGTCGGGTATTAAGGTTTATATGGGGTTATGGGAGGCATTGGTTAGGGAGGGATGTGGTAATGACTAAGGTAACGAAGGGAGGGTTAGGTTTGATACCACTGCAGAGACGTTTGATGGGCATATTTGTTAGGCAGGAATACCTAGCACGAGGTGGGATTCGAGGAGTGAGAGTGGGGAGGGTAATGAGTGAGGTTCGCAGATGGTGGAAGGGAATTTGTTGTTTTGTGAGGCAATTTTAAGGTATCTTTTGGTGGTTCCAGATCCTGGTAAGGTGAAGGTAGGGAGGTTAGATAAGGTGGGAAGGCGAGAAAAGGAGGTTTTAGGTATGGAGGTTTACCCGTGTTATGATTGGAATGTAACGTGGTTTTGGTTTAGGCGTTTAAAGTTGCCTCCTAAGGTACATGAGATTGGTTTTTCGGTTTTTACATGGTATATTGGCGTCTAGGGCTCAGCTTTTCTTGATGGGACTATCAGGTGATGGGTTTTGTCAGCGCTGTGGGTTATGGGATACGGCTTTCCATGTTGTATATTTTTGTGGGGGTCTTGAGGGGGTGAGGGAATGGTTTTTAGGGATCATCCGAGGTGTGGGGGGGCGGGCGGTTTATCGGTGTTAAGATGTTAAAGTCTGGATGTTGTGGGGTACCCAGAGGATGTGAGGCGTGTGGTGATGTATTTGGTATTGGATTATATTTATGTTTCGTGGAGTATGAGGGAGGTTCGGAGTGATGTTAGGATTAGGGCTTTGGCTGCGAGATTTTATAGGACTAAGTGTAGGAACCAGGAGTTGTATGGGAGGGTGTGGGATAGGTTTTTTTCTGAGGGTTATAGGCAATTGTCGATGGGATCGTTGCTGGGTTAACTCTGAGCTATAGTTTCTGGGGTTTTTACAAGGAAGGGGTTGGTCTCTGGTGTGGGGGGGTTGAAGGGTTAGGTGTGAAAGTTGTTTCGTGGGGTTTATGTATGGGGTTGGGGAAGGGATGGTTTCTCGGGGTTTTCCCGGTCATCCACTCACCCTTTTTCCCTTGGGGAAAGGGGTAGGGGTTTTTCTTTTTATGGATGAGTATGTGTGTGGTATGTTTGGTGACTCGGACGGGGGAGGTTTAGAGTGGTTCTATTTTTGTCCTTTTTGGATTTCATGGTTTTTTCCAAAGGTGGTTTGCCTTACTTGGGGGCCAGGTGTGTGCCCTAAGTGTTTATATATTGTTTTTTTTCCTTATGGTCCTCTTTTCAAAGAGGTTAAAAGTTTTTTTTATACTATTATTCCCTTTCCATGGCTTGTTATCAGGCAATATTCTTCGTATTTTAATATGAGAAGATGTAATGCAGTTCTTTCTATGTATGTATAGACACTGGATGGGACTGATCCGATGACTATCACTGTGAGGTGTTGCTACCAGGCCACGGGTTTCCTTTTACTGAAGTTTATATGACTTGCACGCAATGTGTGTGTGCCTAGGATCATTATTATTGTTGGGTCACATTATTACGGGTTTTAGTTGTAGGTTAGGGTTTTCATTGTTTTAAAACCCTTTTGAGGTTTTCTATGTTTTGTTTTTAGTTAGGTATATTTTGTGTTTTTGTGTATACATGTTGGATAGGATCTTATATATGTTTTGTTGTACTATGTGTAGAATTGCTTTGCAGATCTTATAGGATCCATAATTAGTTTTGTTTTGTTCTTTCATTTGGAATGCTTAGGATCTTTTATTTGTGAGTGACTTTTGGCAAAAATAAAAAAAAAAAAAAAAAACTTACATTTTTTTAGTTACTTAGATGTTTGTGAGGTTTAAGTTTTGTTTTGGCATTGTGGGGAAGTTAGGGTTATGTAACGCTATTTTTGTATTGTATGTTGCTTTTTATGTCTCAGTCTAATGTTGTATTGACAACGCTGTATGCATCATTAAGATTGGTATAAAGGTTACCGTTTTTAGACTTTCCAGGTTTTGTTTGTAAGTTTAATGTTTTATTTTTGAAGTTTCGTTGTTATAGGGTAGTTAGGTTTTTTTTTGGTGTTATTATGGCACATTCTTGTGTGGGGTTTAGTGCTTACTGTTGTTTTGGTATATCTTTATTTATGACTTACTTGTAGTAAGGTGACTATACAATTATGTGCTAATTATATGAAAATTGTAAGTTTTTAAATAAAATATAAAAAACCCTGCAAGTCCCTCCCAAGAAGCTCATTGTTAGTAATCCCTTCCTTAAATCACTTGTTAAAGCAACTGCTCAATAAGAAATTTATCAACCTAGCTGGTAGTAACTAAGTTATCTCAAGTTATATACTGATGGATCTAAACAGGAGTCTTCTGGCAGGGCTGCATCTGCTCTGGTTGCCACCTCCTAGTTAAGAACAATAATAATTTTTGAACTAGGCATAAGAATTAACAACTGGGCGTCTACACTGCAAACTAAATTGTTTGCAGTGTAGACATGGATATTAGTGCATGCCTAGTTCAAGCCAGTGCCCAACTAGGGGTAACCAAGCAGGCGCCTGCCAGACTCTGTTGGGGTCCCGTCAGTGTATATAACTTGAGATAACTTATTACCACCAGCTAGGCATTCAGATTCTTGTTGGCAGTTGCAAGTGGGAAGGGAATTACTAACTAATGAGCTGGCAGGAGGACAGGGGTTTTTATATTTTTATTTAAAAACACAAAGCATAGTAACAGTAGTATCACCTTTGAAACAGGTCATAACAAGATATACCAAAACAACCCAGTAAACACCACTGGAAATGTGCCATAATAGCACCAAAAAAAACTAACTACCCTACCAACTGCTGAAACTCAAAATAAAACATTAAACTACAAAACCAAACGCAAAAAGCTTCCGTAAACATTGACAAGCACTTGATCTTGAAATGATGCATACAAGCGTTGTCCCATGTGATGGAACTGGACATACCCAACATACAATACAAAAATAGCGGTGCTCAGCACCTGTACCAAAACAAACTAAACACAAAACATCTAAACAACAAAAAAATCAACAAGTTTTTTTTTTATTTTACAAAGTCATACAAATAAAGATCTAAGCCTTCAAATGTGTAAAACTGGATCATCTGCAAGCATTACACATGTTTAACAAAACATATATAGATCTATCCAATGTATACACAAAAAAACACCACTTCAACTAAACAAAACATAGGAAACCCAAAAGGAGTTTTAAAAACAATGAAACCTAAACCTACAGCTAAACCACGCTCAATGTGTGGGCCCAACAATGTGTGATCTGAGCACACACACACATGCGTGCAAACAAACTTCAGTAAGGAAACCCGTGACATGTACTGCACCTCACGTGATGGATCAGTCCCGTCAGTGTCTCTTATCATAGAAAGAACTGCATTATCTGTATTAAAATACGAAAATATTTGCCACAACAAAGCCATGGAAAGGAATGTGAAGTAAAAAAACTTTTTCAACCTCTTGAAAAGGATATAAGAAAAAAACAATATAACAAGAGCATTCAAACCCTGCTGAAAAAACCATGAATAAAAGGATAGAACCACTCTAAATCCCCCGTCCGAGTCTGGAAGTATACCACACCTTGCTCATCCGCCAAAGAAAAACCCCTACCTCCCAAGGAAAAAACAATCCCTTCCCCCAACCCCATACATAAACCCCACAGAACAACTTTCACCTAACCCTTCAACCCCCACACCAGAGACAACCCCTTCTGTAAAACCCCAGAAACTATAGCTCAAGAGTTAACCCAGCAACAGTCCCATCGACAGTGCCTATAACCCTTAGAAAAAAACCTATCACACCCTCCCATACAACTCCTGGTTCCTACACTTAGTCCTATAAAATCTATGGCAAAGCCTAATCCCTTTATCCTCGAACCTCCCTCATACTCCACATTATAAATATAATCCAATACCAAATACATCACCACACGCCTCACATCCTCTGGGTACCCCACAACATCAGACTTTAACATCTTAACACCGATAAACCGCCCGCCCCCCCACACCTCGGATGATCCCTAAAAACCATTCCCTCACCCCTCAAGACCCCCACAAAATATACAACATGAAAGCCGTATCCCATAACCCTGGCCCTTCATTTGACAAAACCCATCACCTGATAGTCCCATCAAGAAAAGCTGAGCCCTAGACATAATATACCATGTAAAAACCGAAACCAATCTCACATGTACCTTAGGAGGCAACTTTAAACGCCTAAACCAAAACCACGTTACATTCCAATCTTTACAGATAAACCTCCACCCTCGCCTACGCCTTCCCACCTTATCTAACCTCCTACCTTCACCTTACCAGGATCTGGAACCACCAAAGATACCCAGCAAATTGCCTCCACAAAACAACAAATTCCCTTCCACCATCTGCAAACCTCACTCATTACCCTCCCACTCTCGCCTCCTCGATCCCACCTCGTGCTAGGTATTCCTGCCTAACAAATATGCCCATCAAACGTCTCTGCAGTGGTAGCCAAACCTAACCCTCCCTTCGTTACCTTAGTCATTTACCACATCCCTCCCTAACCAATGCCTCCCATAACCCCATATAAACCTTAATACCGGCACAGTCTTAAAACATCGTCCTCCACAAGGGGGTATACCGCAGCACCACAACTTACTGTATACTAAAGGAATTAACAACTACAACCCTCTGCAGAGTGACCTCTCAGGCCGCCACCCCGGGGCATCTGCAGAGCAGCATTAACCACTGCCGAGAATTCACCTCCTGCGCAACACTCGCCTGAGTACAAACCACATACCACATATCCTTAACCTATCCATCCATGTGGCCGCAAAACCCTGACCTTCCACCCCCTACATTCCCCACCTCCAATAATTTCGATTTTACTATTCACCCACGCCACCAGTGGCAAACAAAAACCTCAATTATCCTTTACATTACCTAACCCCTCCATTGTGCCTACTAAAATAGTGGTGTCGTCTACATAACCTATAATACCCGTTTCTGCCTCCCCTTCTGACACTAACCTGAAAAAAGAGGTCCTATAAACAAGCAAACAGGAGCTGTGACAAGGGCACCTGTCGCAGCCCCCGCCCCAAACGCACCTCAGTCCCCAACCTCCCATTAACCTGTACCCTCAAACGTGCATGCTCCTACAAGTGCGGACCCAACCCACGACCTTTGCCCCAAACTGCCGTAAAAGCACTGCCTGCAACATATCCCTATCAACTTTATCTCGCCTTTTCCCAATCAGAAGCCTAAAACTTACAGCTTTTCTGCTCCCACAAAAACCTTTGATCCTCCGATGACCCTCCCTCATACTTCTCCCTGGTACAACATACTGATCTCCCTCCAGTAAGCTCTCCAAAACTCCTTTCATTTATTAGCAGAATTCGTGCAAATATCTTATAATCTGCACACATAAGTGTGATTGGCCCTATAATCCTCAACCATTCCCATGCACGGTAAAAGCAGCACTAAAACGTACCTATTGACATATCCACTTAAACTACCTTTCAATTTCATAGCATTAAACAGCTAACTAGCACATCCCTCCACAGAACCTCCCAATGAACTATAAAAAAATCCCCAGAAATCCCATCCAGGCCGGGGGCGCTTAGAACCTGACCTCACTGCCAAACTTCTCCTCAGTTATAGATCCTTCCATACACTCTCTATCTCCAGCCCCTATCCTCTCGACTATACAATCAAAATTACATCAGGATACCCCATCACTTTCCCCCTGACTCATCTTACACTCAAACCAAGCATCCGCATAATAACTCATGGCTTCCGTGGTACGAAGAGATGCCCCTTCCGATACCCGGCACTCCTCAGCCCTCGGAGATATGACCGTCATATCTTTTCTCAGGTTCTGAAGAGTACATAAGCACTAACGCAGAGGGCTTCCCATCCCCCCCATAAACTTCCTCTAAACCTCCTCATACCCTCAGAGCATGAAAATTTTCATTCTGCAACTCCCGCAATCGTGACCGCAGATGATCAATTTCAGTTAGGGGATACCGCCCTCCTCTCATAAGTCCTCAATTGCCCCTCTAGGTACCTCAACGTTCCCAACCTTGCCTCCCATCTTCCCTACAGTCACACAAGAGGCTCGTGACGACGTAAAGAGGCTATCGGTCTGAGGAATTGGACCTTTTGGTCTTCTATCAGACCAGACAATACCCCCCAATTCCCCCTCCCTTTTCCCATCTTCCCCATCCTCCCTTTTCCCTTTCCTCCTCCCCCTCCTCCCTCATCCCTCCCTTATTTCCTTCCCATTTTGCCCTAAGACTTCTCTCCACAGGCATTTTAGTTTCCTAGGTAGGAGGAAGGGTACCGTGGTCCATTCCTATTCCATTGAGGTTCTTGGTGAGGTGGTGTAGTTTGCCTTGGAATCTGAATCGCCTGGGGATGTCCCAATCCTCTCCGGTCACCCAGGGGTGGCCTTGGGTACTTTCGGGCAGACGGGTGTATCTCTGGAGGCCACCTTTCGGATTCCGGGGTGGGGGCCCGGCGGTAGCTTTTGTGGCGGATATCCGGCCCCCTCTTTTTGTCCCCCCAGATGGCTCGGTGGATGTGGGGTTGCTACCCCCGGATTGCTGGTTTACTGGCTGGGGTAGGGTATGGCACGGGTTCCATCCATCTGCCCCACTTGCGGTGTTGAGGTCCTCTTGGGCACGGGGGGGAGTTCGCCCCCTTTCATTCCTCCTAGGACCTATTCCTCCACTTTCCCCCCCTTTTTTTTTATTCTTTTTTTTTTTTTTATTTTTTTTTTCTTCTTTTTTTTTTTCCTTAAAAATAAAAAGAAAAAATTTATTGACCCAATCCATGAACCCACCCCCGGGCCCCTTCCTGATCCCGCACCCAGTACTGACCCTGCCTCGTTAAGGATGACTCCCTTTTGGAAACCCCTCATGCCCCTGTACCTCTTGCTGGTGCTGGTTCGTCACCTGCTTCAGGTACCAGGGCCCCCTTCCCCTTTAAAACGTCTGGCCCCGGGGTCTTCCCCCAAAACCCTTGGGTTCCGGCTTCTCCCTCGAGGTGCGGCAATTTTTTGAATCGCTCCCCGTCTCCCATCAGACCCCCCGGTCCCACAACCCCAAACCAAGACCCACACCCGGGGGGATTCGGCACTCCCCTTTTCGTTCATTTCCAAAAAACGACCAGCTCGTCCCCACTCCCCTTAAACTCTCTGTTTCAAACTACTCAATGGACAAAATTTTTTCTCTTCGCCAAATTCTCCTAATACCTATCTTTCAGACCATAGTATTGGTAAAGGGTCTCTCGCCATGTTGGTAAAACATCTCATTTCACGCTCTCCCAAAAGGGGACTCCATCATCACGGTCCCGAATGCTGGCCCAAACTCGGATCTTTCTCTTTTTACAAACCCTTTAAATTCCCTGTTACTATTGACAACCTTCCCCCAATTCTTGTTGTGGTTTTTGTCATTTTGCCCCACCCTTGTCCAACGGAATTTCCAGACATGTGGTGATGACATTTTTGAGCAGCTTCCGAACTCCCCCTCCTTTTTACACTTTTGTTTCCCCCCAAAAATTTAAAGGGAAAACGTTATCCCCTTTCAATATAGCTCGTTTAACTTTGACTGCCGGAACTACCACCTTCGGGTTTTCATTACGGAGTCAACTTTCAAAAATTTGAAAGGTGACCCCCACCCAAAGTGAGAAACTCTTTTTTTTTTGGTCATCAGCAAAATTGCGGGGCCATGGCCGAATGCCCGGGCTGTGGTGGTGACGACCATGCCCCGTTCTTCTTTCTCTACCTCCCCCCTTGCCTTAACTTATGAGGGACATCCCTTATATTCTTTGCCCCTTGTCAGGTTTACCTGAATGAAAGGGGGAAAACCCTTGTTTAAAAAAGGGGGGAAGG
>WNWK01002380.1:0-25000 GCA_009830355.1 Cherax destructor
TATTGCAGATAAGACTGCCGAGACAGTAGCTAAAGTGTTTAAAGAACGTATAATCTGCAGGCATACAACTCCTAAGTCCCTAGTAACAGATAATGGAGGTGAATTCTGTAATGAGATTTTCGAAAATCTGTGTACTTTGTACAAGACCTCTAAATCAACCATTGTTCCTCATCATCCTGCCAGTAATGGTTTAGCAGAAAGAACTAATAAGAAAGTACTTGATGTATTGAGAGCCACTATCAATCCCAATAGTGCAACCTGGGATGAAGTTATACCTGATGTTCAGTGTGCAATAAATTCTGCTTACAATGCTTCTATAGGCGACACCCCACATTATGTGTTGTACGGTGTAGATAAGTGTTTACCTTACGAGTTGTATTTTGTACCGAAACCAAATTACAACCCTGATGATTTCATAGCAACTCGTACCAGCCAAGCTCAAAGTGTTTTCAGAGAAATACGTGAAACATTTCATAAATCAACAGCAGAATTTACAAGACTTACTAATGCTCATGCAAAGCTGATCAAAATTAAAGTAGGTTCGAGAGTGATGCTGACTAACTTTAATAAAACATCTGCAATGCCTAAGCTCGATCAAAAGTTTGTTGGTCCTTATCGAGTAGTCAAACATATCAATGGAAATACAGTGGACCCTCAGAAATTGAACACTCCCAACTTGCCCTATTATGCGAGTTTATTATTGTAAGTGCTTTTATAGGTGTATTTTTGCGGGTCTGAAATGGACTAATCTAATTTACATCATTCCTTATGGGAATAAATTTGTTTGGTAACAGCACTTGAACAGCATTCTGGAATGAAGAATGTTCGATTTCCGGGGGTCCACTGTAAGTATAAAGTTAGAGAAATACGTATAGGTCAGTATAAGGAATCCCATTTAGATCATATGAAGTTAGTATGCAATGAGGACGAGGTCCCTGAGAACCAGACAAATGAGACAGACTGACAATCCCCCTGATGCTGTACCCTCTACCTCTAATAATCAGTCAGACGATCAACCTTAATGTCGTTATTTCGTACGTACACAACAAGTATTGAGAAATCCTCAAGTATCATTTGTGAATACCAATTTAGATCTTCCTCAACCACAAACTGAGTTACCCCTTGCAACAGAGTTTGATCCTCCCAGAGATGATAACCATTCTGCATATGTAAATGTCACCCTAGCAGAGTTGGGGTTAAATGTTAATAACCTGTATAGATGAATAATATAGTTTAATATGTATTTCAACTGTATATTACTAGATTTGAGTGCACCAAGTCTGCCTTTTCTGTTAAACACTTCCTTCTTTGTAAATATATTTCCTCAGAATCCGTAGATCACATGAATACAGATTGATCGATTTTTTTTTATCTCTTTTATTGTATATCCCACCGTTGATTTGATCTATTCCTATGAATTGTGATATATCATACTTGTAATGCATTACATTAATTTCCATCCCGATAATATCCTTATGTATAGTTATAATGTTCAACTGTTGTGTACTTTGACATTGTATAGAATCAGCCGAGAGCCGTATGCCTGTTGCTTCTATTTGTATTAGCTGTATGTTGGGATGCCATACATAACATGGCCGAGCTGTCAGTAGTAGTTCAGTAGTAGTATTTCAGTATAACCGTTGCTGAGTCACAGCCTCCCTACGTGATCACTGATCATTACCGAGTCATTTGGCTGACCTAGCATGATGTCATAAGTCACCCTTTGAATGCCGTGGGCGTCCTCGCCCACTGGCCTCAGTTCAGAGCATAGACACAGGTCAGGCCTGAGTGCTCCCATATTTTCCCACTAATATATAAGTTACAAAGCCAAGCTACGTTAGTGTTTATTACCAAATCCATCAAGAACTCGCACGATACAATACATGTCCGGGGCCCAAGACTGTTGTTCAACAGCTTCCCACCAGCCATAAGGTTAATTACCAATACACCCCTGGTTGTCTTCAAGAGGGAGCTGGACAGATACCTAAGTCGGTGCCGGATCAGCCGGGCTGTGGTTCGTACGTTGGACTACGTGCGGCCAGCAGTAACAGCCTCGTTGATCAGGCTCTGATCCACCAGGAGGCATGGTCATGGACTGGGCCGTGGGGGCGTTGATCCCTAGAATACCCTCCAGGTAGACCTCTTTCCCCATGTGTTTGCAATACGACCTCCACTCTCCCCTTTCTCATCTAGAACCTCCCCCTCCTCCCTATCTCATCTATGGCCTCCCTCTTCCCCCCCTGTCATCTAGAACCTCTCCCTATTTCATCTAGAGCCACCCTCTTCCCCCTCTGTCATCTAGAACCTCCCCTCCTCCCTATCTCATGCAGAACCTCCTCCTCCTCCTCCTCCTCCTCCTCCTTCCCCTGGCCATCAACATGACCCGATACCACAAGCACGTGATATATGGCCTAGGTCAAAGGTCGCTAGAACACGTGACCTGGGCACATCTGGCAAGACATAACCCGAGCAGTGTGTGTGTGTGTATATGAGATTTGATATTCTCGTGTTACTCTCTTTCTCGCCCCATTTAACCCCACAGCCACAGAAAATATTTATTTGTCCTCTTTCTTTCACCTATTCTAGTATTTTAAGGCTCTTGTACCTCCAGCCGGTGGCGAGCACCACTGGACATACCTTCTCAATACACCACTAAACATTCCTTCCCGATACACCACTAAACATTCCTTCTTAATGTGTGTAAACATCCATTCTGAGTCCTTGACAGACCTGACGTTGCCCCGTCACCAAGGCAGAAGAAAAACAATGATTCATTCCTTAGTATCCTTAGTTACACAATATAAAACATCAACGTTACTGCGTCAAAAATGACAACTGATCGTAAATAACTGAGGAAACTTGACACCGCTTCCTCATTCCACACATCCCAAACAATAAAATAATTACGATATACTGCAGACAAAAGTCTTCATTTAGGCTATGAGAATATATCATATATTTTAAGTGTTCTTGATTGCACGCATAAATTGCACAATATGTATATTCATAGTATAAACCAATAAAATCAAATACTGACTTTCGTAAAGCCTCTGACACTGCACGAGAGACTAATGACAGTAAGGAGACTATAATATGTTACTTTTAATACATAGTTACCGGACAGAAAATAATAAACTTATATGTAAAATCCAGGGCAAAGACAACTTCTAGTGTCGAACCTTTCATTAAAGGAGATGGTACATACACTGACACCAACAAAGAAATGAGCTAAATAGTTAAATCCCCGTACGACTCGGTGTTCACGGAACCATTAATTGATTTAAAGATTGACCATCCAAATGAGTTCATGAAGGAGTTGCAGAACGCTGCAGACGTCTCTATAATCTCTTACATAACTCTCTCCTCCACCTGACTACGAAGACGCATGACCATTGTGCACTCCAAACCCTGACTCTTAGAACTCCATATTCATCAAGAACTGCAAGAAGCCATTATCACGTACCTTAAATATTCTAGTTAGAAAGAGCCTGAAATGACACCACTGTCTTTAAAACCCCTGATATTGCCATCCACTTCACAAAGGTGAAAGTAAAACACCTACGAAAACTAAGCCAATAGTGCTAATGCTTCCTGTTATTAAGATTTTTTGAAAGGGTTTTAAGAAGCAAGATTGCGAATCACATGGAATCCCAGCAGTTACACAACCCAGGTCAACATGGGTTCAGAACAGGTCGCTCCTGCCCCTCTCAGTTGCTGGATCACTACGAGGTCTTGGATACACTGAAAGACAAGCAAAATGCCTTTGGTAAGTGCGACCATGGGTGGGGTAATTGTGAAAAAAAAAAATGCGTGCGAAAGGAATATCCGATAAGGTGGGTAGATGGATATTTTAACTACCTCACCAATAGAGTCCAAAGAGTAATAGTAAACAGAGAAATCAGAGGCTGTGGAGTATACACTGGTGTGCCAACGACTGGCACCAGCTGCTTGAGCGATCAGGCCAGCAACCAGGGGGTCATCGCCCCCCGCTGACCCCCCGCCTCAGACCAGACTATAAACTGAAAGAATAATTAATGATAAGTAAAATAATTGCACAACTCGTGTAAGTCAAGACAAAGTTTCTAAATGTTACATAGAAACGAGTGAGATGTACCTGTCATTCTTCCTGTTTATAAGACAAAGAAACACCAGCAAACCTGCCAGAGTACCTAACATTTAACAGACTCCCATGTCACACATGATACATGGGAGTCCCTTTCATCAATCGTGCTCTCAGAATTTAAGCAAAAGTCAGATAAAGAACGAAAAAAAACACTAGTTTTAGTGACAGTTTGTAAAAAAAGAAATACGACTTCCCCCCCCCCCCACACACTCCATATTATGGAGGATCAGGGAGTGTTTATAGTTTATCAGGGGGATTCCAGTATCATTACTAGGGGATTCAAGAGGCTTCTCCAGTGTCAACAACACAATACATACGTCGCTGTGGCCTACGTCTTGGCATTCATTACGTAAATCAGCGTTATTCAACTACGACTATGGTAATAATTTATTTTTACCTCACCAAAATATTCGGGGACATTACTACAAATAAAAGTCACCAACTGTACAAGACCCGGGACAGTACAGGAGAACCTCTGTATATTAGTCGGTGTGGATTATGAAATGCTGGCAACAATAAATAAATAATGTAATATAATAACCTTCGATAATACTGCCAAGCCAGTGATGGTAGTCTTCCAGTCGCTTGTTTCCTCTGCGCTGGAGTACCGCTGAGTACTAACTACTCCTCCTAGGCAAGAGAAATTGCTTAACTGGAAAATGTATTGAGAAACTTTACTGACAGTATACATTCGGTCAAGCAAGGGAACTACTGGGAGAACTTTGAGTCTCTTGAACTGTACTCCCTGGTGAGTAGGCGAGAAAGATACTTTATAATATACACCTAGAAGATTCCGTAATTATGAGTCCCAAACCTACCTACTACTCCGTATGAAAGCATGAAGCTTGGCAGACTGTGAAAGATACCTCCAATTAGAAGCAAGAGCACAATAAATATAAGAGGACCTCGACTTTTCAGTACTCTCCCTCCATGAGTAAAAACAAATTACCAACAAACCTCTGGCTGTCTTCATAAAGAAACTTTATATGTTCTTCTAATCACTTCCTGATCAGCCGGGTTGTGGTGCATGCGTTGGACTACAGACGGCGAGCACCAAAAATTTCTCCAATCAAGCCAGCAACCAAAAGATCAGGTCTGGGACCGGGCCGCGGGGTCAGTGACCTCCGGAAGTGACAAGTAATCTCAGCTCTGGGGTCCAATAACAAACCAATCTTATCTTAAAATGTCAATAAACGAGATTCTCATTTTTTTAAGTTTCAAATTTAAGGTTAGGTTAGACTGGGCGGGTTAGGTTAGACTGGGCGGGTTAGGTTAGACTGGGCGGGTTAGGTTAGACTGGGCGGTTAGGTTAGACTGGGCGGTTAGGTTAGACTGGGCAGGTTAGGTTAGACTGGGCGGGTTAGGTTAGACTGGGCGGGTTAGGTTAGACTGGCCGGGTTAGGTTAGACTGGCCGGGTTAGGTTAGACTGGCCGGGTTAGGTTAGGTTAGACTGGCCGGGTTAGGTTAGGTTAGACTGGCCGGGTTAGGTTAGGTTAGACTGGCCGGGTTGGGTTAGGTTAGACTGGGCGGGTTAGGTTAGGTTAGACTGGGCGGGTTAGGTTAGGTTAGACTGGGCGGGTTAGGTTAGGTTAGACTGGGCGGGTTAGGTTAGACTGGGTGGGTTAGGTTAGACTGGGTGGGTTAGGTTAGGATTCATAAACCTTTAAATAAAAGTTATTTAACCACAATTAGGCACAACAAAAACCGCTTTTACACGTATGGCAACAACTTGACAAAAAAATAGGAAACGTTGAGATGGAAACGTTTAATCACTCTTGGTGCGAGAACGAGACCCCGAAAAGATCTGATGTGACTAGTGTATTACTCTTGTGCTACCGCTCACCGGAGGATCGAGTACACACTGAATACCTTGTCTGGAACTCCATACTTGCCTATAGGCTACCTGTCTGCCCATACAGTCTCTGGCATCATCGCCCTCGCGGCCCAGTCTCAAGACTGGGCCTACTGGCCTAGTCAATCAGGCATTTTTCTGAAGCATCTGATAAAGTGTGAGTGAAAGATCTGAGTAGAATTTATTCCACCTGTTCAGTATTTGCAAATCATTCCAGTTTCTCATATATTCTCGTTAGAGTATAACTTTGGTAAGTGTGAGTTATGAAAGCAGAACAGAGAGCAAAGTAGAGAATAAAGAGTAGAGAGCAAGGCAGAGAGCAGAGTCAGGCTGGTCCACACCATGACCTTCGCACTTGACTAGAGATCCCTGTCAAAATGTTTACCAGAGATTCGTGCATATGTAATGTCAGACTTTGAACTTTGAAGTATCGCTCTTCCTGACGCGTTGTGTTTTGCAAACAACGTGTCGGTCCGACGTGTAGTAGTATGGGTAAATAGTTACTGGGAGTTTTAAGAAAACAAGTGAAGTATACCACTGCAATGAAGTCTCTTGCTTACGTTTTTTTTTTTATTTATATAGAATGAACGTACCAAGGTAATGTGCTCTGAGCTTCCTCAAAATGAACAGATTCGCAGTATTGTGAAAAAAAAAAGTGTCAGGGGTAATAGGGTGCCATACAGTGCCTGACACTCGTCGTGCCCTCTAAATAAGTTTATTCAGTTTAACACAAATACAGTTACATAGATTATCATACATAGCAGCATGTGTGTAAAGAACCCAGGATAACCCAATAAAGTCAGACAGAGTGACTTATTTCCATTGGGGTCCCTCTCACAACCTTGTATCCAAATTTTCCGAAAATTTCGTCCGTGGCCAGACCGGTATGGTGGTGATCATGCATGTGTTGAGTGGCAGAACTGGTTCCCGGTCCTCCATAAACAATCTGATCATTGTTGTTCGCGGGGGAAGTGCTCATCCCACAATATCGACAATATAGTACCAGGGTGAGATGATGTTCCCGTCTCATCAATCACTGAGATACAACTCGAGTAGGCTTTGTAATTTGTAACTATATATTTATCCTCCGATATCTGTTCTTTAATAGGTTTATGGAACAAAAATTATTATTATACCATGTTGAAAGGGAAAGAGTAGGGAGTCAGGGTGGTGATTAACCCGAGGGAGGATAAATACTCTGTTATACTGATGGTACTGAAGTTACCGTGATATTAGGGTGATAACCCAAGTTCTGGTATGACATGGGAATGGGAGGTAATCATGTTTGATCATAGGAAAGGGAATAGGAGTAGCTCAAGTTCCTTGGAATAAAAACCCTTCATATGCGTTATCTTCATTATCCTGGAGAGTAAGTAACCTGCATCCTGACCAGTTCTTCTGTCCAGCATACCTGTCACCACTGATACTGGGTGCCCCTCAGCATACCGGTGCCAGTATAGAGGCACCCAGAGGGGCATTACTGCCATACTTGTGTCTCAGCATTCTAATATTTTACTTTATGCAATCAGTTTCAGATAAAATTTATTTATATTAGCGGTCATTTGGAGTTTTCAGATCCCCGGTCAAGAATTTCCTAGAGGAAGGAATTATATGAAAGAATTGCTGAGGTGTTTAGCCCAAAATATGTCCATTATTTTCCCCTCCAAGTGAACCATCATGACTTTACGCGACTCGTCAGAGCGTAGGGAGACGATTGTTTTAATGTTAGGTTGAAAGCCTGTCGACTGCACGAAGGTCATAAGGCTACGGTTCACCTCTGTAAGAGAGATTAAAGTCAACTCTCAGTGTATATACACCAAGAGAAACTTGTGTGTATACATATCATGCATAATATAAATCCACGAGTATCGGACCGCCTTAACAATCAAAAATGATCTATCCTATGCATTGACAGATCTCTTCAGGTTAAACAACATGGTACACAAACTTTTTAATGTAGCAACTTTGCCTAACATTGATGAGTCGACAAGTTAGATTGAGAGGCCCCACTGTATGTGACCAGGAGGCGGACCACCTGCCACATCTAAATGGTTCATAGCTGAATGGGCAGCACCTTTGCCTTACAACCCAAGGGCCTGGAGTCTACCCTGTGGCTCTAGAGATGTATGTACAAGTTTCCTTATACCTGTTGCCCTTGCTCACCTGAAAGTAAGTAGGTAGCTGGGTGTTAGTTGACTGCTGTGGGTCGCATCCTTGGGGAGATCAAAGAACTTCAATGGAAATAAACCACATTGACTGGCTCTCTTGGCTTATCCTGGGTTAATAATCTTCGGGATAAATAATCCGAACAGTTTTCTTCAAATAGTCGGGTCGCCACCCCACAGGGTGAAGCCCACTCCTCACAGACGGGGTGGATACTGAGAACTTTCAAAACAAGGGAAATGATGCCAATGGTGACACTCTTCAAATCGCTAGTGCTCCCCCACTTAGAATATTGCTCAGTGCTGACGGCCACGTTCAGGGCAGGAGAAATATCAGAACTGGAACAAATAGACATCGTTTACGGCTCACATTGAGCCAGTAAAACACCTAAATTACTGGGAACTCCTTGAAGTCTTGAACATGTACTCATTGGAGCGGAGAGAGAGAGAGAGAGAGAGAGAGAGAGAGAGAGAGAGAGAGAGAGAGAGAGAGAGAGAGAGATACATGATAATATATACCGGAAAGTACTCTAGGGCCTGGTCCCAAATCTTCACACTGCCATAACATACTGGAGTGAGAGATATAGGAGGAAATGCAAAATAAACCCAGTGATGAGTAGGGGTGCGGTGGGCACAATAAGGGAACACTATCAACATCCGGGGTCCCAGACTATTCAACATCTTACCAGAAGATATCAAAATCACTGCTGGAACAAGTGTAGAAGCCTTCAAGATGAAACTGGACAAGTATCTTTACCAGGTGCCAGATCAACCAGGCTGTGATGGATATGTGGGGCAGCGGGCCTCCAGCAGCAACAGCCTGGTTGACCAGGCAAGCACCAGACGAGCCGGGCTCCGAGAGTAGTGAAACTTTCGAAACTATTCAAAGGTATCACAAAGGTATTTCGAAGGTATCAGCCTCCCAAAGCTAAAGTTTTTTCTTAAGTGGCTAGAAACACAAAGTACCAGCTAGCTTAGCAACACTCAGCTGCGTCTAACTCATTACACTTATTTTTTTGTCTTTTTGAGTGGAATTAAAATTAGAAATTACGAGAGGTCAAGTTAAAGTGTCAGAATTATAAGCTAATTAGACTAATCCAAGGGTCAAGGTTCAGATCAGTCGCTCATATTCTTTCACTATGCAGGTCTTGTATCTTTTCGTGTTATTTACACACCAAATACAACACTGTATCCTCGAGTGCGTGCCGCCAGACGCACTCCTTCAACACACCTTTATGTGGCCTTACGCCATACTAACGTATATACAGATGCACTATACTGACAAATACTTTACACTGACAATACGTTATACTGACAAAGTTACAGATACCATACATACACATTTCGTTTTGAAACTTGTATTTTCTGTTATCTTTTAGTGGAAATATAATAATAATTAATGTTAAGCGCTGAAAATATATGGGTCATTCAGAGCAAGACGTGGTGAAGGCTCGATCCTCCGTCTGCTGAGCGCCAGACAGACGCCCTTCCTATTTGCACTCGCCTAGTGAAAATGTAATCTATACCTTTTTTACAACTCTCTCATTTTGCCCTTGACTGCACAGGTAACAATGGTTCCAACACTTTCAGCTGAGCCTTTGTCGCAGATACTGCTTCCTCTTGAATGTCTCTTGGACAGTAAATTCAGAGAATATTACACCTCCATTATTACTCAAAGGTTAAACTATGCGTTACTCCAGCACCCCAGTGTGTGTCAACACCCTCCAACACCCTCCCACACCCTCCCACACCCTCCCACCCACCTCCCACCCACCTATCACACCTTTCTCACCTTTTCATCCCAACCCAAATTCCTAACAACCTTCCTCTATTTTCCTCAGTGGTAGCACTGATGGTTCAGGGGGTCAGCTGTTGGCCTCATCCTGGATGCCTGGTTGGCCCTGGCTCTCCCGTAGTGCCTAGCGCTGTGTGCCAGGTTGGCCCTGGCTCTCCCGTAGCGCTGTGTGCCAGGTTAAATGAAGCAGTAAGCAGTGTTCTCACGTCCCCAATTATGAGTCTGGAAAAATATGGTGGGTATGTTTGATCATCTGGGCCTTTGTTCCCAAGGAAGGTCGCCATTACCATATTGCTCAACTGCTGCTGTTCCCTTCACCCCCCTTCCCCCTTCCTGATGCGCTTCATCATTCTGACCCCTTCCTCTTGCAGTTACTGCATAGCCTGACTTGCCCTAGCGTTGTTACCCTGACCTGCACTACCCTTGTTGCCCCTGACCTGCACTACCCTTGTTGCCCCTGACCTGCACTACCCTTATTGCCCCTGACCTGCACTACCCTTGTTGCCCCTGACCTGCACTACCCTTGTTGCCCCTGACCTGCACTACCCTTGTTGCCCCTGACCTGCACTACCCTTGTTGCCCCTGACCTGCACTACCCTTGTTGCCCCTGACCTGCACTACCCTTGTTACCCTGACCTGCCCTACCCTTGTTACCCTGACCTGCCCTACCCTTGTTACCCTGACCTGCCCTACCCTTGTTACCCTGACCTGCCCTACCCTTGTTACCCTGACCTGCCCTACCCTTGTTACCCTGACCTGCCCTACCCTTGTTACCCTGACCTGCCCTACCCTTGTTACCCTGACCTACTAAAGATTCAGATTTTTGTTTCTGAATACCAGACGAGAGGAATATTCAACAACTTAGTCAACAACTTGCAGATGCAGCTCGTCAAAAGTCTAGTGGTATTCACAGCTTCGGAGTCCTGGCCTGGTGTCAGGAGTGCCACAATGATAGACTGTCACCTTCTAGGGAGAAGCGCCCCACTTGCTCATATAAAATCAAATACATTTAGTACAAACATCAGGGAGAGGATGAAGGAACGTCAATGTGGGTTGGGCAAATATTTTTGTTAAGTGGGTTGTGGTCTGGTCAGGACCTGCCTAGTGTGGCCCAGTGGGTCTGCTGTAGTGTTCCTTCATTCTTTTGTCATAATGGACCCTTTCCTACGTTGTCTTCCCCAGAGAAGGGCGATGCCATCATTCCAAACAGCGTATCATAATATTCTCCAATGTCCTCCACAGTGTCCTCCACAGTGTCCTCCACAGTGTCCTCCACAGTGTCCTCCACAGTGTCCTCCACAGTGTCCTCCACAGTGTCCTCCACAGTGTCCTCCACAGTGTCCTCCACAGTGGCCAGATCATCATCTCAGGTCTCCGGGGCTGGGCCCGGGACTGTCGTACATAAATAGTATACAATACTGACAAGATAAAAGATAGACACATGTGCAACACCTGGGGATCTTTAGTGTAGACGTTTCGCCCTCCAGTGGCTTTATCATTACAAATTCAAGGACTGTAATTTGTAGCTCCCAATGCTAGAAACAGAGCAGCCTGAGCGATGGTGTTGACCACCTCAGAAGAGTCGTCCACCAGCTGTCTGCGATTGAGAAGGCTGGCCAGTGAGCTCTTGAGTATTTCTCAGACATATGACGAACATTTTTAAACACCTTTCACTTGATGGTCGTCACCTGCTGGTGTTCCATCTTATTAACCAGCGAATAGTAACCTCTGAGACAATGACAGGTCATCATTTGAGTGTCTGCCAAAGTGCCAGAAATACTTGCTACCAAACTTAAACCTGGCTACTACAACATCAGTCTGTTTACATGTCAAGCCGCTCCATAAGTGTGCTTAATTGCATTCCTATAACACTATTTACTTCTCTCCTAATATTATTCCTAGTGCTAGACACAGACACACCAAAATTATATTCTACATTTGCCTTCAGAATACTTTTTGTTATTAATTTATCAACATTATCACGAAGGAGTAATTCAATATATGATGGAATCTATAACAGTACATTAATTCCTTTTCCCGGATTTTTTTTGTTTTTGAGTAGCTATATCTGTTTCCTCCAATGAGCATGCTAGAGTTATTATGTGAGTCAAGAGTCTTCAGTGATGACTTAGAACCAGTAATAATCACAGAGTCAAGCTCAGTGTCGTAAGTTAACTTTAGCGCCACTAGCGAAGCCCAGGAGGTTAAGAACCCTCCCAACACTAATCAAATTACATCACCATTATCCACACTGCAAAAATAGAGTCTGGTATTGGGATGTTTACCAAGTAAACTTCAGAAATGGGAGGAAATGTTATCAAGACCAACTGGAGGAAAACAACCCCACACAATCACAACCACACACCCACACATCACACCCACACATCACCCACAACCACACACCCACCCACGCATCACACCACACCTCCCCCCACACAATCACCCTCACACACTAAAAAGCCACTAGGGCCAAGTGTGTATCGAAAGTGCCTTTGACAAGTGGCAACTAAGACACCTGTCCAAACCATGAATGAAGGTTGAGGGAGGGGGGAGGGGGGAGGGGGGAGGGAGGGAAGCTAGCTAGCGTAGAGCAGCAGCAGTTGTAGTGGTTGTATCTCTTGGGTGAGGTCAATGATGGCTTGGTATCAACCACTCTGTGAATGGGGCGCCCTAAGTCCTCAAAGACTCTCCTTAGCCGTGCCTCAGCATGCCCACAACACTCCCTTATGTGTGAGGCGCGTGCCCACGCCCCTGCCCACCCCCCTCTCACATTCTGGGTGGGAGTCATATACCCACCACCAGACTACTGGGGAGTCTGTCCCCCAACATGCGCACGGATGTCCCCCCCATGAGCCCCCACGGGGCCCCACCCAAAGGGGGGTCACACAGAGGTAAGGTGGGGGGGAGAGATTCTTTTAAAAGGGTCACACTTCATCAAGTCTTGCTATTTAATCCCCACTTGTAGACTTAGCATATTCACCAAGTATAATTTTCACTGAATACCTGCTGAATTATTTCACTGCTTCAGTAATTCAAGAGAAAATAAGTCTGAATATTATTAATAATAAAATAATAATAATAGTACTTTTCTTTGATATTAGTCTTTATTACCCTATTATATAGCATTATTTTGAACACAGTCAGGCTACGTTTATTACATAACAAAAAATAATTGTAATTCTGATCATATTGTTCGTTAATGCATAGGAAAGTGTTTTTTATTGAATACTTTGATCGAAGAGCAGAGGCAGGTAGCGCACGGTGGCTCGAGCCTGCACCATACGGCTGCAATGTACTATACTGCATTTCGCTAAAAGCTAATATAAAAAAGAATGCGCACAGCAATGTCAGAAACCTCAATAATCATTCTGAACTATAGAAAACTTACGTCAAACCTGTTAAGAGTACGCAGCACCTGTCTGGAACCACACCTGATCAAGCGTGTAGACTAGAGAAAGCTCAAAGATTTGCAACAGAACTGTTCCCAGCGTAGAACTGAATCTGAGAACATCAGAGAGAAAAGAACTAGGTGATGAATCAGACAGTGAGAGGAGAGGAATGCAACAAGAGAGAAGAAACAAAAGATAAATATGATAACAGTGCACAGTACCGTCAAGTTGATAAGACACATGTGCAACAGTTAGGTATCATGATTCCGAAACGTTTCGCCTACACAGTAGGCTTCTTCAGTCGAGTACAGAGGAGGCAGCAGAAGCAGTAGAGATGTGGGAACGATGTAATCAGTCCATCACAGGTGGAACAACCCACACAAACAGGTGGAACAACCCACACAAACAGGTGGAACAACCCACACAAACAGGTGGAACAACCCACACAAACAGGTGGAACAACCCACACAAACAGGTGGAACAACCCACACAAACAGGTGGAACAACCCACACAAACAGGTGGAACAACCCACACAAACAGGTGGAACAACCCACACAAACAGGTGGAACAACCCACACAAACAGGTGGAACAACCCACATGAGCACAACAGGTGGAACAACCCACATGAGCACAACAGGTGGAACAACCCACATGAGCACAACAGGTGGAACAACCCACATGAGCACAACAGGTGGAACAACCCACATGAGCACAACAGGTGGAACAACCCACATGAGCACAACAGGTGGAACAACCCATATAAGCACAACAGGTGGAACCCACACGAATACGACAGGTGGAACAACCCACATGAGCACAACAGGTGGAACTCACACGACACGACAGGTGGAACAACCCACATGAGCACAACAGGTGGAACAACCCACATAAGCACAACAGGTGGAACCCACACGATCACAACAGGTGGAACAACCCACATGATCATAAGAGTTGGAACAAGGAGGCAGAACGTCCTCTAAACTTAAAACGTTTCTAAATTTACCGAGGACCAAAAATTGCCCAGGAAATATATCTTGATACTGCGAGTGTCTGTCTATCCCCTCAGCGGATCGGAGTGTCTTTTGTATGTGTCTATTGTTTTCACACACACACAAAGTGAAGAGGGAATCAGGAAGGGCAGGACGAACGAAGCCAAACTACAAGAGAGGGGACTACAGAGGCATGAAGAATTTCCTGCACGAGGTTCAGTGGGACAGAGCACTGGCAGGGAAGTCAGTAAATGAGATGTTGGAATATGTGACAACAATATGCAAGGAAGCTGAGAAGAGGTTTGTACACAAGGGTAACAGAAATAACGAGAAGGTCAGGATGAGCCCGTGGTTCACTCAAAGGTGCAGGGAAGCCAAAACCAAGTGTGTTAGAGAATGGAAGAAGTATAAAAGGCAAAGGACCCAGGAAAATAAGGAGAGCAGTCGTAGAGCCAGAAATGAATGTGCTCAGGTAAGAAGGGAGGCCCAACGACAATACGAAAATAATATGACAGCGAAAGCTATATCTGACCCGAGTTGCTGTACAGCCACATCAGGAGAAAAACGACAGTCAAGGACCAGGTAATCAGGATGGGGAAGAGGAGGGGAGGTCACAAGAAAAGACCGAGAAGTGTGTGAGGAGTTCAAACATGAGATTCAAAGTGTTCACAGAGGAAACAGAAGGGCCTCCGGAAAGACAGAGGTGGGGTACACCATCAAGTGTTGGACACAATACATACAACCGAGGAAGAAGTGAAGAGGCTGCTGAGCGAGCTAGATACCTCAAAGGCGATGGGGCCGGATAACATCTCTCCATGGGTCCTGAGAGAGGGAGCAGAGGTGCTATGTGTACCACTAACAACAATCTTCAACACATCTATCGAAACAGAGCAACTACCTGATGTGGAAGACAGCAAATGTAGACCCATTTTTTAAAAAAGGAGACAGACATGAAGCACTAAACTACAGACCAGTGTCACTGACATGTATAGTATGCAAAGTCATGGAGAAGATTATCAGGAGAAGAGTGTTGGAACACCTAGAAAGGAATGAGCTTATCAACGACAACCAGCACGTTTCAGGGACGGGAAATACTGTGTCACAAACCTACTGGCGTTCTATGACAGGGTGACAACAGTAAGACAAGAGAGAGTGGGTAGATTGCGTTTTCTTGGACTGTATGAAGGCTTTTGACACAGTTCCACACAAGAGATTAGTGCAAAAGCTGGAGGACCAGGCAGGTATAACAGGGAAGGCACTACAATGGATCAGGGAATACCTGTCAGGAAGACATCAACGAGTCATGGTACGTGACGAGGTGTCAGAGTGGGCGCCTGTGACAAGCGAGGTTCCACAGGGGTCAGTCCAAGGACCGGTGCTGTTTCTGGTGCATGTGAACATGATGGCAGGAATAGACTCAGAAGTGTCCCTGTTTGCAGATGTGAAGTTGATGAGAAAAATTCAATCGGACGAGGACCAGGCAGAACTACAAAGGGATCTGGACAAGCTGCAGACCTGGTCCAGAAACTGGCTCCTGGAGTTCAACCCCACCAAGTGCAAAGTCATGAAGATTGGGGAAGGGCAAAGAAGACCGCAGACGAAGTACAGTCTAGGGGACCAGAGACTACAAACCTCACTCAAGGAAAAGGATCTTGGGGTGTGTATAACACCGGGTACATCTCCTGAGGCGCACATCAACCAAATAACTGCTGCAGCATATGGGCGCCTAGCAAACCTAAGAACAGCATTCCGACATCTTAATAATGAATCGTTCAGGACCCTGTACACCGTGTATGTCAGGCCTATAGTGGAGTATGCAGCACCAGTTTGGAACCCCCACCTGGTCACACGTCAAGAAATTAAGAGATGGTGCAAAGGTTTGCAACAAGACTAGTCCCGGAGCTGAGGGCTATGTCCTACAAGGAGAGTTTAAGGGAACTCAACCTGACGACACTAAAGAACAAGAGGGATAGGGAGGACATGATAACGACGTATAAAATAGAGGAATTGACAAGGTGGATAGGGACAGAATGTTCCAGAGATGGGACACAGGAACAAGGGGACACAACCAGAAGTTGAAAACTCTGGTGAGTCATAGGGATAGGAAATATTTCTTTAGCCTCAGAGTTGTCAGGAAGTAGAAGAACCTGGATAGTGATGTAGATGCAAGATTCATAAATAGATTTAAGAAGAGGTAAGATAAGGTTCTTGGGGCAGAGAGTGGACCTAGTAGCGACTGCCGAAGAGGCGAGGCCAGGAGCTGTGACTAGACCCCTGCAAACACATCATTGTAGAGAGCATCAGTATAAACAGCAACAGAGTCGGCAGCAACAGTGTCGGCAGCAACAGTGTCGGCAGCAACAGTGTCGGCAGCAACAGTGTCGGCAGCAACAGTGTCGGCAGCAACAGTGTAGGCAGCAACAGTGTAGGCAGCAACAGTGTAGGCAGCAACAGTGTAGGCAGCAACAGTGTAGGCAGCAACAGTGTAGGCAGCAACAGTGTAGGCAGCAACAGTGTAGGCAGCAACAGTGTAGGCAGCATACCCCAGAATCCCTTCCAGGTTACATGTAATAACCCCTCCTATCCTCACCCACCATCATATTTTGGCGAAAGGGTAAAATTTCCTTTATAAGCTGATAAAAGGGGAGATGAGGGGAAACTTAGGCAAAGACGCTCAAACTCCTCCCCCCCTCGTACCACGATAAAGCGTTAGGATAAAGGAGGTTGTCTGGGGCGTGGGGAGGATGTCTGGGGTGTGGGGAGGGTGTCTGGGGCGTGGGGAGGATGTCTGGGGCGTGGGGAGGATGTCAGGGGCGTGGGGAGGGTGTCAGGGGCGTGGGGAGGGTGTCAGGGACGTGGGGGAGGGTGTCAGGGACGTGGGTATAATTCAGTAGTTGACCTTGATCGTCACCATAAAAAAATGAGTGACCAGCCAGGTTTCAGGTTTGGCTGCGAAGAGGATAAAAGTAACTCTCGGAGCCTGTCACAGGTATATCACTGATATCAGCTCTTGAAATGCCGAGTCCTTGCTTCCTCTCGCACTTACACTCCCCTCTTAGCCTCCAGGCCTCTTGACAACGTCAAGAAAACAGTCGATCTCAAACTAACAACATTAGTCTCTGCCAGTTTGACTGACCTTGTCAAATGCTTGTGTCATCTACGAGCACTACCTCTTGCCCGTATTTCTACGATCTTCCTAAAATTCAACTGAGGAATACTGAGATTGATAGCATAACCACCTAGGTGAAATACCAGAGCATCTTACCAGTTAAAAAAATGTGATACCAGACTAAGGAATATTGAAACTGCTTAGAATAGATAAAACAGTTGTAAAAAAACCATACCACGGGTGGGGTTAGAACCCGCGATCAGTCTCAAAACTCCAGACCGTCGCGTTAGCCCCTGGGCCAGCTGTTTACAATCGTGTATTACGATTTCATGTGTCAAGACAGTTGTAGATACAAAAACAGATGTACTCCAGTTAACAGTTTAAAGGGCCTAGTTCCTAGGCCTTCTGCGTATCCATATGCTCTTGTGCTACCGTCCACAGGATGGGTATGAGGCGCACCATAAACTAGCCACTTCGACGGCAAAAACTAAAAAAAAACTTATCCTTATACAGGGGTGGAAAAGATGCGATGTGGAAAAGGTAAGAGACGACAGTGGGGTGCGAGTTGGAGGGGTTGCAAGTTGGAGGGGGTGCGAGTTGGAGGGTGCAGTTGGAGGGTGCGAGTTGGAGGGGTGCGTTGGAGTGCATTGGAGGGTGCGAGTTGGAGGGGTGCGAGTTGGAGGGTGCGAGTTGGAGGGGTGCGAGTTGGAGGGGTGCGAGTTGGAGGGGTGCGAGTTGGAGGGGTGCGAGTTGGAGGGGTGCGAGTTGGAGGGGTGCGAGTTGGAGGGGTGCGAGTTGGAGGGTGCGAGTTGGAGGGGTGCGAGTTGGAGGGTGCGAGTTGGAGGGGGTGCGAGTTGGAGGGGGTGCGAGTTGAGGGGGTGCGAGTTGGAGGGGGTGGAGTTGGAGGGGGTGCGAGTTGGAGGGGGTGCGAGTTGGAGGGGGTGCGAGTTGGAGGGGTGCGAGTTGGAGGGGTGCGAGTTGGAGGGGTGCGAGTTGGAGGGGTGCGAGTTGGAGGGGTGCGAGTTGGAGGGGTGCGAGTTGGAGGGGTGCGAGTTGGAGGGGTGCGAGTTGGAGGGGTTGCAAGTTGGAGGGGTGCAAGTTGGAGGGGTGCAAGATGGAGGGGTGCAAGATGGAGGGGGTGCAAGATGGAGGGGGTGCAAGATGGAGGGGGTGCAAGATGGAGGGGGCTGCAAGATGGAGGGGCTGCAAGATGGAGGGGTGCAAGATGGAGGGGGTGCAAGATGGAGGGGGTGCAAGATGGAGGGGGTGCAAGATGGAGGAGGGTGCAAGATGGAGGGGGGTGCAAGATGGAGGGGGGTGCAAGATGGAGGGGGGTGCAAGATGGAGGGGGGTGCAAGATGGAGGGGGGTGCAAGATGGAGGAGGGGCAAGATGAAGTGGGTGTGAGGGGAGTGTGGCAGCAGGTGGAGGGAAGGGATGTAACAAGTGTAGGTGGTGGCAGGTGGTGGGGGTGGAGGAAGGGGGTGCCGGTCCGTTCTGGAGGAGAGGGGAGAACTTGAGCGTGTTAGGTGGCAGAAAATGGGGAAGGGGTGGGGAGAGAAGAGGAAACGGCAAGGAGGGGAGTAGAAGAAGCGAGTTAAGGGGGAGGGCAACGATTAAGGGAGGTTCTAGATGAGGGGTGAAGGGAGGGGTCGGGTTGAATCAGGAAGAAGGATAACGAAATCAAGGGAAAACTAGATACGAGAGATGGGGGATGTGAAGAGGAAGGAACGTAGAAGACAGGAGGAATGAAGATGAATGGGGAAGAGGGGGGTGATAAAGGTAGATGAGGAGGAGGGGTGGTGTGGGGAATGAGGAGGGGGAAGTGTGAAGAAGGGGAAGTGTGAAGAAGGGGAAGTGTGAGGAAGGGGAAAAAGGTGTAGGAAGTAAAGGAAGGAGAGAAGATGCTGGGGTATGATAAAGACCCAAAGAAAAATAGGTCAGTGTTTGACCTTGCAATTAGGTCGCAATGTTTGACTTATTTTAGGTCACACGTGACTTATTTTAGGTCGCACGTGACTTATTTTAGGTCGCACGTGACTTATTTTAGGTCGCACGTGACTTATTTTAGGTCGCACGTGACTTATTTTAGGTCGCACGTGACTTATTTTAGGTAGCACGTGACTTATTTTAGGTCGCACGTGACTTATTTTAGGTCGCACGTGACTTATTTTAGGTCGCACGTGACTTATTTTAGGTAGCACGTGACTTATTTTAGGTCGCACGTGACTTATTTTAGGTCGCACGTGACTTATTTTAGGTCGCACGTGACTTATTTTAGGTCGCACGTGACTTATTTTAGGTAACACGTGACTTATTTTAGGTAGCACGTGACTTATTTTAGGTAGCACGTGACTTATTTTAGGTTGCATGATTTTTTTTAGGTCACATATGACTTATTATAGATCACAGTGTTTGATTTTATTGAATCATCTTAGGTTGAATCAACCTACCTGGAGTCTACCTGGAGGGTATTCCGGGGATCAACGTCCCCACGACCCTCCATGACCAGGCCTCCAGATGGACCAGGGCCTGATCAACCAGGCTGTTACCACATGTAGTCCAACATACGAACCACAGCCCGGCTGATCCGGCACCGACTTTAAGTATCTGTCCAGCTCCCTCTTGAAGCCAGCCAGGGGTCTATTGGTAATACCCCTTATGGGTGGTGGGAGGCTGTTTTGTGTCTAACATCTGAACACTATTAAGGCCACTAAGTTTTTTTGACTTATGTACTCAAACAAAAACTTACCTCCACGTGATGATAGTGATACCAGAAAACGGATACCACGGCAGGTATATTCCCTTAGTATCACGCCCCTGGACGCACGAGGCACAGTAATTGAAACAGCTAAAATCCCTCAAAAGGCCCTAGAACTATAGCTCAACCCTCCCAAGAGGGCCAGGAGCTTTACCTGAACACACACAAGAAGTCAAGCAACCCAATTACACAGTTCACCATGTGCGATTCCACTCCTTGATATATCTTTGATGGATTTCGAGAGTTTTCTTACACCCGCAACCCAATCCTGGGCCAAACTTGTCTGGTACTTGCCTGGTCAACCAGGCTGTTGCTGCTGGGATCCCGCTGGCTTACATATGCATCGCAGCCTAGTTGATCTGGATTCGTCAACACTGAACAATAATCAAAAGAGAAAAAAAAAGTGATTTGAATAGTGCCACCATTGGCACTACTTCCCTTGTTTTGAAAATTCTCATTACTCACCCTGTCATCTTCCTGACTGTCGTGACATTTGCCTTATTGTATTCTTTGAAAGAAACGTCAGCTGACATAATTACTCCCAGGTCTTTCACGTGTTCCTTTCTATTTGACGGTCTTCCCGAGTTGTATATACAGTGCCTCTTTTGAGTTCTTTATTCTATCCATGTCTAAGCAGCTGGAACGTTATGTTGATCTCTAATGTCTGCTGCGAAACTTTGCTTATATTATCTTCTTACAAGTTTACGTTGTCCTCTACCGAGGCGACTTTCATACTTTCGTATCACGATATGTAAATGATACGAAACAGTAGAGGCGCCAAGGATAAACAGTAGAGGCGCCAAGACCGTACCCTGGGGCTACTGAGCTCTTCAATTTGATAATGCTGGATTTTGCTCTGTTTACTACTACCTGTATTCTGTTTGTCATTAAGATCAACATCCATTTGCCTACCTCCCCCAGTATACTTATACCCCATGATACCAGTATACCCCATGATACACCAGTATACCCCATGATACACCAGTATACCCCATGATACCAGTATACCCCATGATACCAGTATACCCCATGATCGCATTTGTCAAATGCCTTTCCGAGATCCGTATAGATCACCTTTGAGTCTTCTCTTGCAGCCTGTGTGTCTAATAACACTGAAACAAACATCAAATAAAACTGACAAATACAATTCGTAAAAAATCATAAATATTTACATAAAACTCGTAAATATAAATCATAAATACAGTGATAAAACAAGAACAAACAAAAATGATGATGGGAAGGGATTTAAGCTGGACTGAGGACAGAAGAAAACTGAAGTAGTGGAGAGGAGGATAAGAAGAGATGGAGGAGAGATGGAAGATAAGAGGTGGCAGCGGAGCCAATGTAAAGGGGAGGAGGAGAAAGAGTACGAGAGGAAATGAACGAGGAGAGTAAAGGGGAGAGGAGGGCTGGAGTGAAGGTGAGAGGAGAGGTGGGGATGGGGAGAAGGTACGGGAGGTCATAGGGGAGGGGAAGAGGAGAGGAATGGTTGGGGAAGGGGAGAGAGAAAGGGAGTGGAGGAGAGGGTGAGGGGAGGAGAGGGGGAAGGCCTGATACGTGCTTATCTCCTTGACAAGTGCCAGACTTGTGAGACTTTGCTGGCACTGGCACTTGTGAAGGAGTGGATAGGTGGGGGACGAAGGGGTGGGAGGGGTCGGGAGTAGATTGTAGGAGGCAGGGGGAAAGAGGGAGGGGAAGTGAGGTTCCCTAAGGGCTGCGCTGCCAAGGTTGAGAGAGTGAGAGAGAGAGAAAGAGAGAAAGAGAGAAAGAGAGAAAAGAAAGAGAGAAAGAGAGAAAGAGAGAAAGAGAGAAAGAGAGAAAGAGAGAAAGAGAGAAAGAGAGAAAGAGAGAAAGAGAGAAAGAGAGAAAGAGAGAAAGAGAAAGAGAGAAAGAGAGAAAGAGAGAAAGAGAGAAAGAGAGAAAGAGAGAAAGAGAGAAAGAGAGAAGAGAGAGAGAGAGGTATGGAGGCGCGGTGAGGGAGGCTTCGGGAGGGAGCGAGGGAATGGTAAGGGAGGGAAGGAGGAATCACACTTAAGGTGGCAATGGTGTGACGGAAGGAAGAGATAGTGAGGGAGATAGTGAGGGAGAATGGTGAAGATAGTGTGTGTTCCTGGTGTCTCTCAGACTGTCTCTGGTAGTGCTGGAGGCAGGTTAGCTAGCTGGAGCAGATCTATACGACAATGTTGGTAGGTGAAGCAGACAGGCAGGTAGGTACACTACAATGTTTACAGTAGGGACTACAGTGCATTAAAAATAAAGCTGCGGCAGCAATAGAGCTGTGGCGAGCTAGGTAAGGTTTGTGAAGGACCTGCTACCAATAAGCCTACTGATATGCTCCTCAGTACATAGCACCCAATAAAGTATCACTCTACAAATGTCTGCAAAATGGGCAATATCCTGCTGGCAGGAGTTAGAGCGACCTTCATACACTCTCGTCTTCGTAAATCTTCCTGAATTAACATGGCCTCGCTGAACTTCGTAGGGTGTTAAACATCGTCTCAGTTGAACTGTGTGGGGCCAGCAGTAACAGCCTGGTTGATCAGGCCCTGATCCAGGTCAAGGACTGGGCCGCGGGGGCGTTGACCCCCGGAATACCCTTCAGGTAGACTCCAGGCAGTGTTTTGGACACAGGAGTTTTGACGATCGTCACGGTTGTAAGCTTTCTTGAGCACATTGATCCTAATTTCCAGATATCTATGCTGTATTGTGCCTCAAACTATGATTTAAATGGTCTCATTCCTTGGAAATTCTGCTCGGACCTTCACTGTTGACCCAACCAGACTACAAGTTCATCTCTCTGTCCTCGACAGTAATTTAATACATAAATACCTGTATAGTGATCAAGATCTTTAGTCGGCGAGGAGATTCCATGGAAATGAAGACCCCAGTTGGGTCAAGTGTGGTAGTGTTCTAACTGGCCCACCACCACCATAGTTATGACAGTGAAAATACTGTACGGAAGTCCCAAGCGCTGGAGAAGGGAGCTGCCAGGAGTATACACCTGCATTACCATAGTTAAAATTAAGACACATGTGCAACATCTGGGTATCTTTTTAGTAGACGTTTCGCCATCCAGTGGCTTTATCAATACAAAATCCTAGGACATAATATGAAGAGAGTAGAACTATATACAAAAGATGAGGTAATCAATCCCTCGGCCTTGGAGTTGGTGTATTCAGCACCATGGGTCTGGAGATTATGAAGATCAGGTTAGGAGGCTTGACTTTAAATATGGGTATGACCTACTTCCACTGGGGAATCCCGCCTACCAGTGACTATGTCCTCGTCTGCTACCCGTTCCTTTCAGCTGTCGCCTATTTAAGGAGAAGCCTCATTGCCAGATCTTCATAATCTCCAGACCTATGGTGCTGAACACACCAACTCCAAGTCCGAGGGACTGATTACCTCATATTTTGTATATAGTTCTACTCTTCATTTTATGTCCTAGAATTTTGTATTGATAAAGCCACTGGATGGCGAAACGTCTACTATAAAGTTACCCAGATGTTGCACATGTGTCTTAATTTCATATTGTCGGTATTGTATACCATTCTTGTACAACATTACCATAGTTACTTAAACAAACAGAAATATACCTGACCTTATGATGAGGGCAAAGGAAATAGGGTGGTGTTTAGGGGCACATGTGAATGATTTAACATGCGAGGCAGGACCTACCCACACGCGAGGCAGGACCTACCCACACGCGAGGCAGGACCTACCCACACGCGAGGCAGGACCTACCCACACGCGAGGCAGGACCTACCCACACGCGAGGTAGGACCTACCCACACGCGAGGCAGGACCTACCCACACGCGAGGCAGGACCTACCCACACGCGAGGCAGGACCTACCCACACGCGAGGCAGGACCTACCCACACGCGAGGCAGGATCTACCCACACGCGAGGCAGGACCTACCCACACAGAACATAACACTGGGAACTAGAAAATTTAAAAACATTATCATACATGATACTCAGCCTGGCGCAGCAGCACCTACCTGACAATACAGGAGTCACATGATCCTGTTGTCTACCTGTCCTCATCCCAATATGGCACTCTTCAGGTCACCACGCGTCACTCACGCCGCACTCAGGTCACCACGCGTCACTCACGCCGCACTCAGGTCACCACGCGTCACTCACGCCGCACTCAGGTCACCACGCGTCACTCACGCCGCACTCAGGTCACCACGCGTCACTCACGCCGCACTCAGGTCACCACGCGTCACTCACGCCGCACTCAGGTCACCACGCGTCACTCACGCCGCACTCAGGTCACCACGCGTCACTCACGCCGCACTCAGGTCACCACGCGTCACTCACGCCGCACTCAGGTCACCACGCGTCACTCACGCCGCACTCAGGTCACCACGCGTCACTCACGCCGCACTCAGGTCACCACGCGTCACTCACGCCGCACTCAGGTCACCACGCGTCACTCACGCCGCACTCAGGTCACCACGCGTCACTCACGCCGCACTCAGGTCACCACGCGTCACTCACGCCGCACTCAGGTCACCACGCGTCACTCACGCCGCACTCAGGTCACCACGCGTCACTCACGCCGCACTCAGGTCACCACGCGTCACTCACGCCGCACTCAGGTCACCACGCGTCACTCACGCCGCACTCAGGTCACCACGCGTCACTCACGCCGCACTCAGGTCACCACGCGTCACTCACGCCGCACTCAGGTCACCACGCGTCACTCACGCCGCACTCAGGTCACCACGCGTCACTCACGCCGCACTCAGGTCACCACGCGTCACTCACGCCGCACTCAGGTCACCACGCGTCACTCACGCCGCACTCAG
>WNWK01002380.1:30000-110000 GCA_009830355.1 Cherax destructor
GGCCAAGAGATGTGACTTGTCCCCTGCAACCACAAATAAGTGAGTATACATAAGTGAGTCTGGTCTGGTCTGGTCTGGTCTGGTCTGGGACTGGGATGCGAGTGCGATGAACACAGGTAACCTATATGTCATCTGTAAACTACAGATTAATGTGTTTGTCGGGTATATGTCAGATGTCAAGGGTGACAAATGAACTGTCAAAAAACCTGGGAAAGATGGCCAGGGAAATTTAACCAAAACTTTGAACAAAACGTGAAGAATTTTCTTTAGGTAAAACTGATGGTATAAACCTTGGTATTCATACGACAAATTAGAAAGACACGTGACCAAACATAAGGATATATTTATTAGAAAACGTTTCGATCCTGCGACCTTGATCACTAATATACAGAGGTTAAAAAGACAGTATATATAGGCAGTGAGTGAGGTGTGTGACGCATGGTGACCTGAAGAATGCCATATTGGGATGAGGACAGGAAGACAGCGGGATCATGCGACTCCTGTGTTGTCAGGTAGGTGCTGCTGCGTCAGGTTGAGTGTCATGTATGCTAATGTTGTCGAAATTTTCTAGTTTCCAGTATTATGTTCTATGATGCTGGTGACAGTGATCAACGAGGATGTGCCTCATCCCAATTCATCAAATGTCCCGTGGAGTCCCTGTCTGTTGCTGGCGTTTGGATGCTCGTTCAGGCGGACTGAAAGCTTTCTGCCTGTTTCACCTACATATTTCTTGGTACAGTATCCACAGGGGATGGTGTAGACGCCTGTTGTGGAAGTTAGAGGTGTGAAGCTGCGTTTCAGAGTGAGATCTTTGATAGATGTGTTTATGGTGGAAAAATTTATGTTGCTCTTAGTAAATACTTGGCGAGTATTCGTGGCAACATCACCACATGGGAGCACTATGAAATGCTTAGAATGCTTCATGGGGAATATGTTGAGGATGGCTTCTGCCTTTAGTCTGCAATTCCTGGATGAAGAAAGATGGAAACTGAAGACGTGCAAAGAGCTGGAGATGCGAAGAGCTCTCAAGAAGAAGCCAATACGGAAACCTCTTAGTGTGGGTGTTTTGGCGCAAATAGAAGTGTATAAGATCATCCTTGTTGGTAGGTTTTCTATACACTTTGAAGAAAAGTTTGTCACTGTCAGGAGACCTGCACAGAAGGACGTTGAGGAAAGGAAGTTTGCCATCTTTTTCGAGTTCAAGTGTAAACTTTATTGACTCCATAGCACTGATCTTGTTGAGGAAGACCTGAATATTGAAACGTTTCGGATAGAAAACCAATTTAGCGTCAACGTATCTTAGCCAGGTAACTGTGTTGGGAATGAGGGAGCTGAATTTCTCGGCCTCTAGGTGCTCCAGGAAGAGGTTTGTGGGCACAGCACTGAGCTGGCTGCCCATTGCCTGATACTCAAAGAGGTTAAAATTAACACAGATTGACTAGACTGATGAAATTCAGAAAAGGTAATGGGAGGCCGTGGTTATTGGTGAGCCTCTGTCTCAGAATATTTTTGGCAGACTAAGTAGCAACGTTGGTAAAGAGGGCTGTGACATCGAAGGAAGCTATACATTTGTTTTAAGACATGTAAATTGGAAATCCGAGTGTGTGTTTGAGGTGGGCCTGGCTGACGGTGCCTAGACGTGCTGAGAGGTATTTTGCAAGATGTGGTGCACTTCCTTTGTCTGAAGTGATACGACGTAGTGAGATGCCAGGCTTGTGTATCTTAGGAAGGCCATACAAGCGTGCTGGTTTGGGTTGACCTGGTAAAAGTTTTAGTAGTTTCTTGCCTTGTTCTGATTTTTATAAGATGTTACGGGCTTTTTGGAGGAAAGTTTGGGTGCTTTACGGTGATTCTGAAACAGGCTGGTATGTGTTGCCATCACTGGGGAGGTTAAAACCTTTATTGTTGTAGTCGACAGTGATGAATAACACCACACCATCTCCTTTATCAGAAGTGGTAATGATATCATCGTTGTTAGCCAAGCCCTTAAGTGCTTGGGTGTATCTTCTGGGAATGACTGGTCTTGAATGCTCAGTAACAGCAGCAGTGGTAATTCCTTGAACAAAACCCTTATGAAATTCGGAGTCCCCAGAAGGTTGGTTCTGGGTTACCATGTCCACCAGATGGTGTTGATGCCGGAAGCGAACTTGAGTCCCCAGGCTGAGGACTTTGTCTCGGTGGCCATTAGTGAGTAGGAAGATAAGTTATTTATGATTTCTGGTCGGCTCATTTCGCTACATTTGCTGTGGGAGGACAGCTCTTGGACAGCTCTTGGACAGCTCTTGGACAGCTCTTGGACAGCTCTTGGACAGCTCTTGTAATTTTCGTGATAGCTTCAGTTTATGTTAGATGTTGGCAGTGGTAGTTTTGCTGAGTATATATTCTGTCACTCGTCTGTCAGGAGTGGGAAGTGAAAAGTTTTCTAATAAATATGTCCTAGTGTTTGTTCAGTATAGGCGAGTACACACACACACACACACACAAACACACACACACACACACACACACACACACACACAGTAGCGGCCAGTGAAGAGGCGGGGCCAGGAGCTATGAATCGACCCCTGCAACCACAACTAGGTGAGTCACACACACACACACACACACACACACACACACACACACACACACACAATCAGAAGAATTCACTCGCCCTTTTCTCTAAAATATTGCTTTCAAGATTCTTGATGCACTTCAGAGAGAAAGCTATTAGTGTCATCACTGTCGTGACTCTCAGTTTATCTCACACTATCAAACACACTTCATCAAACACGGGAAGGCCAGTGACCTATTCTGCCCTGGCTAGTACTAGTGGCCACGATTAACCCCACCTTCACGTGCGTCTTGACACACTTAAACCCACCTAGCAGTAAAATAAGCACGTGTTAGCAGACTGTTGTGGGTCGCATCTGGAGGAAACAAGTCCTGTTAGGAAACTCCAGTCCTGCTATAAGTCAGATATTCAGAAGTCAAACTAAAGTAATCAATGTACAATTTTTATGGATTCTATCATATATTGAATTACTCATACATAATGAAGTTGATAAGTTAGCCTAAGAAAGGACCTAGAAGGATTTTTTTTGTATATTTGAGTCTAATATTAGAAATATTAAGAGAAGTAAATAATGAATCCGAATGTTATAGGAATTGAGAAGCCTGAGTAGATATATCACTTGCTATAACATGAGCGTAGATAAGTATATTTACAGAGCAACTTGCAATGTGAACAGACTGTCTGATGTTGTAATAACGAGGCTTAGACTTGCTTACAAGTACGACTTCTGGCGGTCTGACATACAGATGACGATTAAACTAAATGTCAATTATATTTCCAGCCTCATGAACACGGTGTTTCATCGTCCACATAGAGGAATATATAGTATAATAACCTACGTGATATATCAAGATATGTTTTCCCCTGTAAAAACATTTCACCCTAAAATGTGATATACTCACCAAAAACTTTACTGCCCCAAACTGCCCAGCACATCATTAGTATTTCCAAATATACAAGGCCTTAAGCCATGCACCAATACCAAAATACCTTTCAGCAGTGGACTCCTCGTGGCGTTAAATGTGATGTTCGTGGCTTTCACTGAAACCCACACAAAAGATCACTTTAACAACGAAATTTGGATATCAGAGTATAAGCTATTTAGAAGCGACAGAAAGAACAGGCAACAAGGAAGGGTTGGCCTGTGCGCCACTCATCTGCACACACTAACCACTGCAAATAATGTAGCTGAAATTTTGGCACCAAAGATTGAGAACCAAAACATAGTTATTGTTGTTGTATATAAGACACCAGACGCAGCATCAAGGAACAGTCAAACCCAAGCCACAAACATTTTGTGGCTTAGCGATTTCATTTTAAGACATTTACAATGGAATAACGTAGAAAATGTTATAACAGACATAATCCAGGAAGCAGCTCAGATGAACACTCACACACAATGAGCTACTGAATCTCTGTAATAAATATACTAAAAGCCATTAAGTAGTGGAACCAAAAATACTGGAAAACACCATTGACTATTTCCACAAATAATGATGACCTAGTACAAAATAAAACAGTACCAAAGACACCAATTCGAATCACAATTCCAATCGAAGTTCAGCCTTGTATGCAGAGGCGTCCTGACCAGAAACAAAAGAGTTACGAGGCTGCCTTCACCGAATTTAACTTTAACAACAACATAGATTGGGATAAAATAAATCATCTCCTTAACGAAACATGTGGAAGAAAAAACACTGACCTTGAAAACAGAAGATATTAAATTTAAACTAAATGAATCTTAGAGAATCCAGGAGAGACGGGAGATAAAAAAAAAACAAAAAAACAATGAAATTGAAAGAATTCCCAAATATTTATTTTCATATGCCAAAAACATCACCGTGAGTACACAGAAAAACACCTAAGTGTCAGGGGCTCAAGGCTTTTCAACTGCCTCCCAGCATACATAAGGGGATTACCAATAGACCCCTGGCTGCCTTCATGAGGGAGCTGGACAGATATCTAAAGTCAGTGCCTGACGGGCTGTGGGTTCGTACGTTCGACTACGTGCGGCCAGCAGTAACAGCCTGGTCGATCAGGCCTCGATCCACCGTGAGGCCTAATAATTGACAAAGTTTCGGGGGCGTTGACCCCGGAAACTCCCTCCAGGTAGACTTCAGGAAAGTAGACCTCATTATTGAAAATTAGACACTGGACGTTTTAAGCAACCGAAATTTGCTTACAACAGAAGAAACATAGTAAATATACATAATAACCGTCTCCTGTTAGCCCTTTTGAGGCCTAGTTCCTAGGCCTCTAGGCCTCTGGTGTATGCATGAAGTTCTAGCTCTACCGTCCCCAGGATGGACGTGGCTGCGCAATCAGCTTTCAGCATCATTAATAAAATCTCAATATATAATTGTAATGTAAAAAAAAACTCCGGTACTTCTGAAGTATTTAAATGTAGGATGAACCGTGTTGTGCAGTGAACCGTGTTCGTGCAGTGAACCGTGTTCGTGCAGTGAACCGTGTTCGTGCAGTGAACCGTGTTCGTGCAGTGAACCGTGTTCGTGCAGTGAACCGTGCTCGTGCAGTGAACCGTGCTCGTGCAGTGAACCGTGTTCGTGCAGTGAACCGTGTTCGTGCAGTGAACCGTGTTCGTGCAGTGAACCGTGTTCGTGCAGTGAACCGTGTTCGTGCAGTGAACCGTGCTCGTGCAGTGAACCGTGTTCGTGCAGTGAACCGTGTTCGTGCAGTGAACCGTGTTCGTGCAGTGAACCGTGCTCGTGCAGTGAACCGTGCTCGTGCAGTGAACCGTGCTCGTGCAGTGAACCGTGCTCGTGCAGTGAACCGTGCTCGTGCAGTGAACCGTGTTGTGCAGTGAACGGTGTTGTGCAGTGAACCGTGCTCGTGCAGTGAACCGTGCTCGTGCAGTGAACGGTGTTGTGCAGTGAACGGTGTTGTGCAGTGAACGGTGTTGTGCAGTGAACGGTGTTGTGCAGTGAACGGTGTTGTGCAGTGAACGGTGTTGTGCAGTGAACGGTGTTGTGCAGTGAACCGTGTTGTGCAATGAACATTGTACAGTAAACGGTGTTGTGCAGTGAACGGTGTTGTACAGTGAACGGTGTTTGTGCAGTGTATTTAACTAAAGCAGTAGACAGCAGAGTGTCACCTTCAGTATACTGTCGGTGTTACTGAACAAGTCATCTTAATACAAGGATCCCTATCAGGTGGCTATCCCTGAACAATATACCATTAACTCCACCGTCACAAGTGGTATCCCCGTCTTTCACCGCTACTTCCAGAGTCTTGTTCTTTAGAGACTCGCTTCTTGTAACCCCTCTTCACACACACCTTAACACACTCACCACAGGCTCTTCTCACAGACCTTGTTTATTGTTAATATTAACAATGTTGCGTCTCCCTTTCTGGCCACGGTAGCAGGTTCACCGGTCATGTCCTGCTCCGGGTCTTTTCCAGATGGTGACCCGGCATTGGCCCCCCGGGTGGGGCGTTGTCTCTGGCCACTGCGCAGCTATTCAGTGGGAAAATACAACTCTCATGCAGATTCTAGTATCATCTGCCAAGGATGATACAGTGATATGGTTTATGTCCGTGTCTGTGTCAGATACGAAAATGTAAAGTTGGGTGACCACTGTGCCTTTTTGACAAGAGCTTCTCACTGTGGCAGCCCTTAATTTCTCTGTTTACTATTACTCTTTGGAATCTATTAGGTAAGAAAGTTGTTGCAGGGGTCGATTCACAGTTCCTGGCACCGCCTCCTCGCTGGTTGCTACTAGGTCACTGAGCTTTATCGTATCTCTTCTTAAAGCTATGTATGAATGCTGCCTCCACTATCACTCTCCAGATTGTTCCACTTTCTGACAACTCTATGGCTAAAGAAATACTTCCTAACATCCCTATCACTCATCTCAGTTTTTAACTTCCAGCGGTGACCCTTTGTTGCTGTGTCCCATCTCTGAAACAGTCCCTATCCACCTTGTCAATTTCTCTCGGTATTTTATGTTATGTCCCCCTGTCCTCCAGTGTCATCAGGTTGAATTCCATTAACCTCTCCTCGTAGGCCCGTAGGGTATACCCCTTAGCTCCGGGACTAGTCTTGTTGTAAACCTTTGCACTTTCTCTAATTTCTTGACGTGCTTGACCGGGTGTGGGTTCCGTACCGGTGCTGCATATTCCAATATGGGCCTGACGTACACGGTGTACAGTGTCTTGAATGACTCCTTACTTAGGTATCGAAACGCTATTCTTAGGTTTGCCAAGCGCCCATAAGTTGCAATAGATATTTGGTTGGTGTACGCCTCAGGAGATGTACTCGGTATGCTACTCACCCCAAGATCCTTTTCCTTGAGTATGGTTTGTAGCCTTTGGCGCCCTAGTCTGTACTTCGTCTGTGGTCTTCTTTGACCTTCCTCAATCTTCACGACTCTGCATTTGGTAGGGCTGGACCAGGATTGCAACCTGTTCTTATTCCTTTGTAGTAATATCCTGATCCTCGTCCGTTTGAATTCTTCGTATTTGCTTCACATTGTCTGCAAACAGAAACACCTCTGAATCTATCCCTTCTGTCATTTCATTTACATATACCAGAAACAACACCCGCCCTAGGACTGACCCCTGTAGAACCCCGCTCATCACAGGCTCCCACTCTTGACACCTAATCACGTACCATCACTCGTTGTTTCCTTACAGGTATTCTCTGATCCATTGCAGTGCCTTTCATGTTATTCCTGCCTGCTCCTCTAGATTTTGTCGAAAGCCTTCTTACAGTGCAAGAAAATGCAATTTACCCACCCCTCTCTCTCCTGTCTTACTTCTGTCATCTTGTCGTTAAACTCCAGTAGATTTGTGATACCGTGCTGGTTATCGTATATTAGCTCATTCCTTTCTAGGTGCTACACCACTCTTTTCACTGACATGTACTGTATGACTTTGCATACTGTACATGTCAGTGACACAGGTCAGTAATTCAACGTTGTCTCCTTTCTTCAAAATTGGGACTACATTTGCTGTCTTCCACACCTCAGGTAATTGTTGTTTCGATAGATGTACTGAAGATTGTTGTTAGTGGTACACACAGTGCCTCTGCTCCCTCTCTCAGGACCTATGGAGAGATGTCCGGTCCCACCACCTTTGAGGTATCTAGTTCACTTAGTAGCCTCTTCATCTCCTCCTCTGTTGTGTGTATTGTGTCCAGCACTTGATGGTGTACCCCACCATTGCAGTTTGCTGAAGTCCTTTCTGTTTCCACTGAAAATACTTCTTTAAATTTCGTGTTTAGCTCTTCACATACTTCTTGGTTGTTTCTTATGATCTCCCCTCTTTCCTTCTTCATCCTGATTACCTGGTCATTAACTCTTGTTTACCTGCTGATGTGGCTGTACAACGCCTTTGGATCAGATTTGGCTTTGAATGATATGTCATTCTCCTCCTTTGTGTGTGTATATATTCGTTTGTGGCTCTTCAGCTAATATTATTTTCTTGGGTTCTTTGTTTCTAGTACACTTAATTATTAATTTTTACATTAACATAAATGAAAAAATATATCTTTAGATGTATAAAAGAATTTTTTTTAGAAAGGACTTAATTTTAAACGAGTTCTTGCTGTGTGTGTGTGTGTGTTTGTTTTGATCATTCCCCCACAACATTCCACATCCCTACATTCCACCTTCGTCAGCTGCCGCCACCACTTGTCTGTACATTGTTCGTGGATTAAGGAGAGCCATTACTGATTGCAAGGTCAGAGTGCCAAGGGTCAGGGAGGGGGGGGGGTTCACTGATGACGTGATACCATCGTGCGGCCGACAGCCCAGTTGCTGCCCGATTCACCGATAAGGCACTGCTGCCAGGCACTGGCACTGAAAACGATACTCGTCTCTGGAGGGTGAGGAGAGAATGGAATGGAGATGGTGTAAGAGGAGGAAAATTGAGGAAGGAGAGGGGGAAAGGAGAGACTGAGCTGCTCCTCCCACTGAACCTCCCACAAAAATTATCAATCATCATAAATCATTATAATCATCATTGGTCCAGGTTGTGGGTGAAGTGGTAGGATGGTGACGCATTAGTCAGGCTGAGTGTCCCTGCTGAGTGTCCCTGCTGAGTGTCCCTGCTGAGCGTCCCTGCTGAGCGTCCCTGCTGAGTGTCCCTGCTGAGTGTCCCTGCTGAGTGTCCCTGCTGAGCGTCCCTGCTGAGCGTCCCTGCTGAGCGTCCCTGCTGAGTGTCCCTGCTGAGTGTCCCTGCTGAGCGTCCCTGCTGAGCGTCCCTGCTGGCGTCCTGCTGAGTGTCCCTGCTGAGTGTCCTGCTGAGCGTCCCTGCTGAGCGTCCTGCTGAGCGTCCTGCTGAGCGTCCCTGCTGAGCGTCCCTGCTGAGCGTCCCTGCTGAGCGTCCCTGCTGAGCGTCCCTGCTGAGTGTCCCTGCTGAGCGTCCCTGCTGAGTGTCCCTGCTGACTTACAACTGAAGAAATGAAACCTGAGCACAAGCAAGTGTGTCTTCCAAGGCTAGGCATCAGGTCCCGTGCTATTTTTATCATGCTATTTCTGCTACCATGCTATTTCTGCTATTTATCCACATTTTAATTAACACTTTACATTTAGTGATTCCCAACGTTAGTTTATGAACGTTCCCAATATATTTCTTTATTATGGTTCACTCTATACGACTCGGTAATAATTCATCACAAGTTATATATAAATGGTTTTGAAAATGTTTTTGAGGTAATCAGTCCCACTGTCGTGTCAGTATCATATATACACTTGTTTAGTTTATCTTTATAAAGCTGGTCCCTTTGCGTGTGACGTCACGGTACCCGCTGACGTCAGAGGCTCAGCGCATGTGCACAGCCTATCATAGGCAGACTGCCTCACTAGCGACAGGCCTACACAGGTGAACAGACGTGGCTGGACTCTCTCCTTTCACTTACTGTAAATATACCGTAACCATCCAACAAGGAGTATCTTTGACCTCTTATATATCTCTCCCAAGACCCACACGACACCACAGCCTCCAGCCTGAGGGACTGATTCCTTTGTATTGGACTGATGAAGCCACTGTGTGGCGAAACGTTTCCTTAATAAAGATTCCCATACGTTGCATAAGTGTCAATCTTCAACAAGTTATATATACTGATGGGTGTAAGCAGGAGTGCACTGGCAGGGCTGCATCTGCTCTTGTTGTCACCTCGCTAGTTATAATAATATCTTTATTTTACTACAAGTACATGTACATGATATACAGACCTAGCTGACATCAGTGACATACTACTATATAGAAAGTCCCTTGTTATGCAGAGCATTTCGGGCAGATTAGGTCAGTGTCCTAGGATGCGACTCACACCAGTCGACTAACACCCAGGTACCCATTTTACTGATGGGGAACATAGACAACAGGTGTAAAGAAACACGCCCAATGTTTCTACCCTGGCTGGGAATCGAACCCAGGCCCTCGCCGTGTGAAGCGAGAGCTTTAGCCACCAGACCACCAGAGCCGGAGTTAAGAATGATAGTACCCATGTTGAGTTAGGCATAAGAATTAACAACTGGGCGTCTACACTGCAAAGTTAACTAGTGCCATCCTAAGATGGCACTAGCCACTTCGGTGGAAAAATCTAATATAATCACTGGATAAATGGTTGCTCTACGTCTGGCAGCGGAATATCACGGTAAACCGGAAGGAAAAAACCTGAAAAAGTTCTCCAGAATGCTTATAAAACACCTAAAAATAAAACACGTGTAAACATTGCCACGTACTAAGTCTTCTCTCAGTTTACATAAAAAAATTTCCTCTTAAAACGCAGTTCAGAAAACAAATTTAATAAGACAATTAGTACAATGACGAAGCAATTTAGGAATGATGAGTCAACTCGTAGACCTCTCTCCCTACACCCCAACCCCCCTCTCCCTACACCCCAACCTCTCTCTCCCTACACCCCAACCACTCTCTCCCTACACCCCAACCACTCTCTCCCTACACCCCAACCACTCTCTCCCTACACCCCAACCTCTCTCTCCCTACACCCCAACCACTCTCTCCCTACACCCCAACCACTCTCTCCCTACACCCCAACCTCTCTCTCCCTACACCCCAACCTCTCTCTCCCTCACCCACCTCTCCCACACCCAACCTCTCTCTCCCTACACCCCAACCTCTCTCTCCTACACCCCAACCTCTCTCTCCCTACACCCCAACCTCTCTCTCCCTACACCCCAACCTCTCTCTCCCTACCCCAACCTCTCTCCTACACCCCAACCTCTCTCTCCCTACACCCCAACCTCTCTCTCCCTACACCCCAACCACTCTCTCCCTACACCCCAACCTCTCTCCCCTCACCACCCTCTCCCTACCCCAACCCCTCTCTCCCTACACCCCAACCCCTCTCTCCCTACACCCCAACCCTCTCTCCCTACACCCCAACCTCTCTCTCCCTACACCCCAACCACTCTTTCCCTACACCCCAACCACTCTCTCCCTACACCCCAACCACTCTTTCCCTACACCCCAACCACTCTTTCCTCACCCCAACCCCCTTCCTCTCACTCCCCCTAAAAACCCACTCTTCCCAGCAACCCCTCCCAGCAACCACTCCCAGCAACCCCTCCCAGCATCCTTTCCTAGCATCCTTTCCTAGCATCCCCTCCCAGCATCCCCTCCCAGCATCCCCTCCCAGCATCCCCTCCCAGCATCCTCCCAGCACCCCTCCCAGCAACCCCTCCCAGCAACCCCTCCCAGCATCACCAGCCTCCTCACTGCACCTCACCTTCATTAAGTATATCAACTTGGAGAACATTCTTGCGCTGGGATGTGTGAATGTTGTGGTGCAGCAGCGCTGGGATGTGTGAATGTTGTGGTGCAGCAGAGAAGAAACAATTGATTGTTAATTTCATGAATGAAAATAAGATGAATGTTCTTGCATTAGGTGAGAGAAGTTTTTGAGTGCTGGGGACTTGAACCTCCAAGAGGCTTGTGTGAGCGCCTTATGTCAGAGTGAGTGGAGACAAGTGGTTCTTATGATTTGACGTGCTGTTGGAGTGTAAGCATGGTAGCATTTTCTAAGGGACTCGGGGGAAACCGGCTAGCCTGTCGCGAGTCCTGGAGGTCGGGACGTACAGTGCCTGCACTCTGAAGGTCGGGTGGGGATGTTGAGGGGCAGCCGAAATGTGATATCCGCACACTTTCTAGCAAGACAGCTACTGGGTGAATGATGGTGAATGTGTTTTCTCTATTTTTCTGAGTGTCCCCTACTTAGGTGGGAGATTGCCCATTTGTTAAAAAGTATTTAAATTCTCTCTCTCATATCATTCCCCGTGTGTGGTATAATTCTGAAAGATGGTAATTCACAAATATTAGATGGAATACGACACGAAAACAGCTAGATTTTCTTCTCACTATGTACGTATCATATAGAATAGTCTAGCATCATACTGTTATATATCTAGTTTTTTTAGAAAAATATAAAGCTCCTTGCCAGAAGCAGCGTCCTGGGTAGACCAGCTCACTAGTACCAGAAGCAGCGTCCTGGGTGGACCAGCTCACTAGTACCAGAAGCAGCGTTCTGGGTGGACCAGCTCACTAGTACCAGAAGCAGCGTCCTGGGTGGACCAGCTCACTAGTACCAGAAGCAGCGTCCTGGGTGGACCAGCTCACTAGTACCAGAATCAGCGTCCTGGGTGGACCAGCTCACTAGTACCAGAAGCAGCATCCTGGGTGGACCAGCTCACTAGTACCAGAAGCAGCGTCCTGGGTGAACCAGCTCACTAGTACCAGAACCAGCATCCTGGGTGAACCAGCTCACTAGTACTTGAACGCTCCAGACACACACCTATACAACATAGGAAGCCAAGAAGCGAATTAGAGAGAGGCTTCCTCTTTATGAGAATTATATTCGAAGTTCTCAAAGGCAGAGGACTATCTGAACAACGAATAACCGCACTGGTTAGAGAAGTGGAGAACCTCAAGCTCAACCTTTGTGCCAGGAGAGACGGGGTAGACCAGGATAGTGGAAAAACACAACCATCAATAAAATTAGAAACAATCCTAAATGTTTTTTTCTCATACTCAAAATACCAGTGTAAGAACATCTTCCACCAGTCTCCTACTTTAAAGGAGACAGAAAGTACACTGATGATAGTAAGGAAATGAGCGAGATACCACAATCACAATATTACTGTGTTCTGTGAAAAAGTAATCAGTTTTAAGATTGACGACCCAAACGAGTTTTTCCACGAGGCTCAAAACACTGCTGACATTGCCACAACCTCCGAACTATCCCTAACCTCTCTTGACTTCGAAGAAACCGTTGATAGCATGCCCATGCACTCTGCCCCAGGCTCGTGGAACTACATCTTCATCAAGAATTAAAAAAGACCACCATCTCGTGCGTCACATATTCTACAGAGGAATCTGGACACAAGTGTCATTCCAGATCAAGGCCGCCAGATCAGGTGGCCTTCATCCACCAGGCCGCCTGATCTTGCCATATCACGGGCGGGTAGGATACCCATTACTATCAGGTAATGAGCAGTGAGTTGGGAGAGTATAAACATCGTACCTCACCAACTGAATATCCAATTATAAAATAGTCCTTAGTGGATCACTTTAGAAGGCCAGTTAGGAGTCTCCTAGTCCCAGATCCCAAGACCTTACACTTGTTCTGTCTAGGCTAGAATACTGCTGTACATTAACATCTCCATTCAAGGCAGGTGAAATTGCAGATCTAGAGAATGTACAGAGAACCTTTACTGCACATATAAGTTCCATCAAACACCTCAACTACTGGGAACGCTACTAAAGCAAAAGACTTGGCAGGCAATGCAACAATACCCCTAATCAAAAGTAGGGGCGCCATTAGTACACTAAAAGAAAACACAATAAGTGTCCGGAGCCCAAGACTGTTCAACAGCCTCCCACCAGCCATAAGGGGAATATCAATAGACCCCTGATTGTCTTTCATGAGGGAGCTAGACAGATACCTAAAGTCAGTACCGGATTGCTGTGGTTCGTACGTTGGACTACGTGCGGCCAGCAGTAACAGCCTCGTTGATCAGGCCCTGATCCACCGGGAGGCCTGGTCATGGACCGGGTCGCGGGGGCGTTGATCCCCGGAATATCCTCCATGTAGGTAGACTCCAGGTAGTCTAGTAGGCCAGACAGGCGGCTACTAGCCCCAAGACCTTACACAGAGCCTCAGCTCTGTCCCCAACAGAGTCTGGCCATCAAGTCTTCACACAGAGCCTCCAGCTCCGTGACCAACCAAGGCTCCTCACCATATCTTCTCTTAGTTAATTTCCCTGAGCTTATCAAGGGCTCCATCCAGTAACAACTGGCTAGAGTGTTCAACACTCGTGCTCGTGAGGAAACTCAGCACATGCACGCTCACAGAGCTGAGATATCCCAGACCAAGGCAGGCTATCAGGGAATTAGCACTTCAGATGCTACGCTTACCAATACTGAAGACCCAGTCTCAAGACATTCCCACCTTCAAGTAATTTTTGTCGTTCTTCACTACCTGTCGGCTTGGTGTCGCCTCTCGACATCTTTCATTATCATCTACTGGTTCAAATGCTTTAATAAGTCAGTAAATACGTTAAGGCATGAGCGACCCCTCATGAGTACAGCAATATAACACCTACTAAGGCAAGTGAAAACTAAGGGTCTGCCCTTCATTTAGTAAAACAGGTGTACAGCATTGGCTACCACCTCCCGCATCCCTGGCACGATACCTCTTTACACTGTTTCATTAAATGTAATAAGCCAATAGTTTTGCTATTTTTCAGAGTATCATTAAGAACCCTTGAGCAGTTGATTAGAACCCTGGAGTGTGTTGATATCCATCCAGCTGTGTACAACGTACACGAGATTAGCTTTGCAAATCTTTCCAGACAATGCAGCCAGACTTTAATAAATATTTTTCAGCATTTACGTAATTTTGTAGCCAGTGGTTCAAGTTATCCCAATTATTATTAAGATTATTATTATGAAAGGAACTGCTAAGAGATGGATGTAACCCTTGACATACTTAACACCATTTCCTGTTTCTCTTATTTAAGGAATGCCTCACCTTTGTATATGAGGCATCCAACAGGCATGTCCAGGAGGCATGTCCAAGCTCTTCAAATTAAACCATGTCCAATCGTTACTGCAACATTTTTTTTTTTTTTACGTTTCCTGTACTCGACAACCGTCTTGGTCAGCACCTCGTGTTTATTCCGCTCTGCTTGCTTCTCATCGAGTGTTCTGAGTATTAGACGTCCCATATTTCCTCCGCGGAGAGAGGGAATTTCGTCACTGACTTGCTAGGCTGTTGGTGATATCCCTGTGCATCTCGCATCTCCCCTCTGATGCGATCCTTTTTTTTTTTTTATCGATTTTTTCTCCGGTCTTCGCTTGAAACTTATGGGAAGTCGCCCGTAGCTCAGTGGTACAGCCACACCCAGAAAACCATGGTCCGTACAGTCCAAGTCAGATGGTGGTCCACCCAGACAGATGGTGATCCATCCAGACAGATGGTGATCCATCCAGACAGAGGGTCTATCCAGCCAGAGGGTGGGTCTATCTAGCCAGAGGGTGATCTATCCGAGCCGAATATTGTTCTCAAGCTAAATGATGGTATATCCAAGCCACGTCAGTGGTCTGTCTAAATGATGGTATACCCAAGCCACGTCATTGGTCTGTCTAAATGATGGTATATCCAAGCCACGTCATTGGTTTGTCTAAATGATGGTATACCCAAACCACGTCATTGGTCTGTCTAAATGATGGTATATCCAAGCCACGTCCTTCTATTCTAGCAAGAGGTTCACGGTAACGCATCCAGGCAACACGTAAACAAAACTCTAAATCCCTCTCCACCAGACTCGTCAACTCCTGCAGTCGTGTTGTGTTCTCGGCAGGAAGTGTCTATCCTTCAGATTCATCGGAACAATAAGTCCAGACTCCAAACATTGGGCCCACACAATGCCTCCAGCGGAAGCAAAGTGTCAAACTCCCTCAGCTCTTTTTTTTTCTTGTTAATGTCTTCCTCGTGCGCACGAATTTCATTTGAAATCCCTGAGTCACATTCCCCGAAGTTGGCACTGGGGATATGTATTCCGGGGCACGGTGGGCAGCCGCTGCTCGCTACCACGGGTATTATTCACACTTGCATCTTGAATTTCCTGTAGGTCAGACGGCATGTTTAGTGAGGCGAGGGAACACCGATAGGGTCCCGAGAGAGCATCGAGGGGACACCGAGGGAACACCAATAGGGTACAGAGTTCAAACCTCTCTCTCACCTATTTCATTATGTTTATGGGGGAAAGTTTTAAATCGACAGGGGTGTATATAGCGCCTAGGGAGCCGGGAGGTTAGCAGGGGCCACCACTGTGACCACAAATACAGATATTTTTCAGACGAGTCCCACACCAGCGTAGCTGTGTCTTACTCTAGCTCTAGTTCCCTCAAAGCCGCCATCACCACTCACGAAATCGTAATAACACGATTGTAAACAAACCACGGAACGGATAGGAATTTAAACTCATGGCAAGTGGCCGAGTGGTTAACGCACTGGCCTGTGAGTTTAGGACTCACAAGCCATGGGTTTAAACCCCATCCGTTCCCAGATTTGTTTACAATCGTGTTATTGCGATTTCCTTAGACATGATGGCGGCTTTGAGGAGACTAGAGCTAGAGTACGACAGCCACGCTGGTGTGAGATTCACCTGTAAAAACCTGCAGTTGTGGTCACAGTGGTGGCTCATGCTAACTTTCATACGGTCTATAGACATAAAAATAAGATTTGTTAGGATTTTTAGCCCCGGAGGGTTAGCCACCCAGGATAACCCAAGAATGTAGTGCGTCATCGAGGACATGACCATGAATTACCAGAGCTTTGGTAAGATGGGAAAGGAAGAAGGATGGGTAAGGAAGAAGGATGGGTAAGGATGGAAATATAGGAAAAGGGTGGATGGGGGGAAGGGAGGTGGGAAAATACAGGTAAGTGGCCTAACCACTTCGGAGCATTAAAATACAGGTGTGTGTGTTTGTGTATATTCTTTATGAATACATAAAATTCATAGGATGGGGTATACCCCACTTCCCATCAGCTGCACATAGTTATACCTGCTGTATACTTGCATGTTGCAAGGAGGTATACATCCTGCAATTGCTATTTTTTCGCGCAAGAGGTAGGATCTAGGGCGCTTGCTGAAGATGGTGGTTGCAAGGCTCTTGATGTAGTTTGGCTGCTTTCCTGGAGTTGTTGCTTGGCTTAGCTATTTCTGAGGTGGTGTCCTGTATAGGGTGTTTGCAAATGATACAAGGTTAGCTGTAAGCCGTAGATTAAGCAAAATCTCAATTAAATTGGGGTTCAGGTATTACCCAATCTTGTATCTCTTCGGGCAGATCACTCAGGATCATTGGTCTCGGGAAGTTCTCCTTGTGGATGAAGCGCTTGACTCTTTGTTGAAGGGTCAACCTTTGGATTCTGTGGGGAGGTGCGTTGATGATGTACTCAGTGGTGTTTGTTGGTTGTGGAGGGTTTTCTCTGTCAGGTATATAGAGTTCCTGCATGTCGTATAGTTGTCTCTAAGTTTGTCTAGCCTAATATTTATAACATCGATCCCCTGTTGAATGTGTAGATCTTCCATCCTGATTCTCTCAACGTGGTGCCCGTGATAAAGCGGAGTGCTCTCTTCTGGACTCTTTGTAGCCTTAACATGTTTGATATTCAAGCAAAGGTCTTATCATGTAAAGGTGCTTCTTGATGTGGGAGGAACTTCGTTAAACCAAAATAGCTGCCTGAGGCGGACTTTTGCTAGGTTCACTTTTTTTGGAGGTGTGAGATGTGGAGTGTAGTAATCTATCGATCTCATATCCAAGGATCTTATTCGGGTTTCTGATAGTGATAGGAGTCCCTCTGATGGAGATACCACCTTTGTCATCAATAGTTGATGCATGGCAACCGATGGTGCTGATGACTTTCTCTGGATTGGTCGTGATTCTCCATTTATTCTCCCAGTTGGCTCTTCTTCGTAGCTCCGCAGTCATCTTCTCTATTGCCCTTCTATGTTTGTTTATTCCCGAGATGGAGGTGCAAGATTCTACATGGATAACATCGTCAATAAATTCGGTGATGAGAGTATCGTCGAATTCAGGTTGGGGGAGATCGTTAACGTATATATTAAAGAGTATGGGGCTCCAGGACTGTCTTATTTCTATCGTGGTCCTTCAGTCTTGTCCTTCAGGATGCCACCCACAACAGTCAACTAACACCCAGGTACCTACTTAGTGCTAGATTAACAGGACAGCAGGTGTAAGTAAACACGCCCAATGTTTCCACCCGGCCGGGGATCGAACCACGGACACGCAGTGAGAGAGGCGTGAGCGCTACCAACCAAGCCACGGGGCACCTAGCTTGATGAACGGGAAAGGGGGAATAATATAATGAAATCTGATGCGAGGGAGGATAGTTCCAAGTCCCTGGATCAAGAGCCGCTCACCAGCCCGAAGGCAGCCCCTTCCCCCTTGAAGGGTGAGGCACTTAAGATGATCAATGGCAGGCTGGTGGTAAAGGTCTCTCCGCGACACTAACTACCCTCCCTCAACTCTCACTATCGTTCAACACTTTCCGAAATTTTTATTTTTCGGAAACCCTGGAGGGTGAGTAGCCGTCGGAGTGTTGCCAGCGAGCCACTGGACCGGGAACAACACTCCCGGGTGCTTAATAGTGTTTCCAGGAGAAAACAAGGGGCATGGAACACCAGCCGGGGACAGCCAGCACTGCTAACACGCAAGACGCCACCAGGAGACGATACACTGAAGAATTTCCCTTCTGAGTGGCGGCCTGGGGGCCAGGGGCTAGGGGACGAGGGGAGGGGACGGGTGTGAGGGAGAAGGGGAAGGCGGGAGGGGATCAAGAGCTATAACCTCACATTTTCTTAAGCAGTTACAAAACACAAGAACGCCGCCGCCTCTCTCCTCCCCCTCCTCCATCCCCCTCCCTTCCCCTTCCCCTCCCCCTCCCCCACACCTCCAAGTGTTGCTACAATTCCCTCCTTCCTCCACCCTCTCTTCGTTCCTCTTAATTGCTCCTCTTAGAATGAGGAGACGAGAGGGAAAAAGAGAACTGACAAAGATGGAGGAGCTTCTGCAAGCAGGACCAGACTACCTGATGGTTACACTAATATCCCTCACGTTAACGTGATGGACGCCTCTCTCACGTTATTAATGTGAAGTGGACTGATGGATTTTTAACTTCCTCACAAATAAAACCCAAAGAGTAACAGTAAACAGAGTGAAATCGCCAGCTACTAGAGCGACAAGCTGACCCCAAGGCACGGTACTCGTCCCACTTCTCTTCCTCGTCATCACTGCTGACAGAGGGCACACCACACTAAAATCGGTATGAAAGTGTCTTCCATAGAAGACACAGGGAGCCTCCAAGCTGATATAACCCAAGTTTTACAGTGGGCCACTCACAATAATATGTTCAATGATGATAAATTTCACTTATGGAAGAAATAAAAAGATCAGAGTACAAGACAAACTCAGACCACTCACTACAACGTAAATTATATGAGAGACCTGGGAGTGATAATACCAGATCTCACCTTCAAGGAGCACAACAATGCTGTTATCTCAACTGCAGGGAAAATAAGTTGAATATAACTAGAATCTTCAAAACAAGAGATGCCAAGCCACTGATGATACTCTTCAGGTCACTTGTTCACATTAGGCTGGAATATTGATGCATACTAACAGACTCTTTCCAGGCAGGCGAAACTGCTGAGCTGGAGAACGTAGAGAGAACCTTCAAACTTAGTATAAACTCAGTCAAGTACCTAAAGTGCTGGGAGTGCATGAAGTGCCTAGAATTGTACTCCTTAGAACGGGGGCGAGAAAGCTGCATCATAATCCACACCTGGAAGATACTGGAGGGACTTGTCCCAAATCTGCACACAAATCTCTGCCTACGAAAGAAAAAGACTTGACAGACAATGCCGTAATACACTAACAGATAACATAACAAGTGTCAGGGGCCTAAGACTGTTCAACTGCCTCCCAGCATACATAAGGGGAATTACCAATGGATCCCTGGCTGTCTTCAAGAGGGAACACGACAGATTCTCAAAACAGATCCTGATCAGCTGGGTTGTGGTTAGGGGGCGGCGGGCTTTAACAGCTTGATCGATCAGGCCAGCAACCAGGAGGCCTAGTCTGGGACCGGGCTGCTGGGGCGGTGACCTCCGGAAGCGACTCCGGGTTGTACGAAACGTTTCGGAATAAAAGATACCTAAGTGTTGCACATGTGTCTTACTGATCTATACTACGTCAGTTTACTAGTCAATTTACATTCGAATTTATATTCCCGCATCTTAATCAGTTTCTCAAACTGCCCAAGTCCTTTTACAGATCTCCGATCAGAGTTCCATATTTTATGTTGGCACACTGCTGGCACACTGCTCTTACTGTACTCTGTTTTTTTCTGTGAGTCACTTGGACTCGTCCCCTACATTCAATGTGGTTCCTAAAGTGTTTGTGTGTGGGTGAGAGACTGGATACGTACGTCAGCACATTGTTCTTCGCCGTGTCCCAAAATATGATCCCTAGGTGTAAAGCCTCCATTCTAGCTGTGTATCTCACCATGATTAAAACGGACTACGATTAGCTTGTAAGCTCCGATTGTAATGTTGCAGCAGTTGTGAGAGGCAGAAGCGACCTGTTGCACCCGTGTTGACCTGGGTTGTGCAACTGCTGGGAGTCCATGTGATGGGCAGTCTTGCTTCTTAAGGCCTTTTAAAAAGTCTTGATAACGTGGGACGCCAATGCTATAATAATAAATAATAAAAATAAAAATAATATTTATTTCTGTAGGTATATGATACAACTTATACAGACCATAGCTGACATCAATGACATACTATATACGTAGAAAGCCCCTGGTTATGCTTTCCTTCCAGTGGTTTATCGTGACTCTGGAATGACTCCTGTGTCCAGGCTTCTACACGGACTATTTAAGGCCAGTGATGTCTTCTTGATGGGTATGGAGTGCCACGAGTGAGAGCCTGGGGAAGTGTGTGCCACGAGTGAGCTTGGGGAAGAGTGCCACGAGTGAGAGCCTGGGGAAGTGTGTGCCACGAATGAGAGCCTGGAGACAGGGACCTAAGTGCTCTACGAATGAGAGCCTGGGAAGACAGTCAGGCTGGGAAGACAGTGCCACGAGTGAGAGCCTGGGGAAGACAGTGCCACGAGTGAGGAAGCAGTCCAGTGAGGGGGAAGCAGTGCCACGAGTGAGAGCCTGGGGAAGACAGTGCCACGAGTGACCTGAAGACGTCCCCTGGGAAGACAGTGCCAGGGACTGAAGACAGTGCCACGAGTGAGAGCCTGGGGAAGACAGTGCCACGAGTGAGAGCCTGGGGAAGACAGTGCCACTGAGTGAGAGCCTGGGGAAGACAGTGCCACGAGTGAGAGCCTGGGGAAGACAGTGCCACGAGTGAGAGCCTGGAGAAGACAGTGCCACGAGTGAGAGCCTGGGGAAGACAGTGCCACGAGTGAGAGCCTGGGGAAGACAGTGCCACGAGTGAGAGCCTGGGGAAGACAGTGCCACGAGTGAGAGCCTGGGGAAGACAGTGCCACGAGTGAGAGCCTGGGGAAGACAGTGCCACGAGTGAGAGCCTGGGGAAGACAGTGCCACGAGTGAGAGCCTGGGGAAGAACAGTGCCACGAGTGAGAGCCTGGGGAAGACAGTGCCACGAGTGAGAGCCTGGGGAAGACAGTGCCACGAGTGAGAGCCTGGGGAAGACAGTGCCACGAGTGAGAGCCTGGGGAAGACAGTGCCACGAGGAGCCTGGGAAGACGTGCCGAGTGGAGCCTGGGAAGACAGTGCCACGAGTGAGAGCCTGGGGAAGACAGTGCCACGAGTGAGAGCCTGGGGAAGACAGTGCCACGAGTGAGAGCCTGGGAAGACAGTGCCACGAGTGAGAGCCTGGGAAGACAGTGCCACGAGTGAGAGCCGGGGAAGACAGTGCCACGAGTGAGAGCCTGGGAAGACAGTGCCACGAGTGAGAGCCTGGAAGAAGTGCGGAGAGCCTGGGAGACAGTGCCACGAGTGAGAGCCTGGGGAAGACAGTGCCACGAGTGAGAGCCTGGGGAAGACAGTGCCACGAGTGAGAGCCTGGGGAAGACAGTGAGAGCCTGGGAGACAGTGCCACGAGTGAGAGCCTGGGGAAGACAGTGCCACGAGTGAGAGCCTGGGGAAGACAGTGCCACGAGTGAGAGCCGGAAGACAGTGCCAGAGGAGAGCCTGGGAGACAAGTGCCACGAGTGAGAGCCTGGGGAAGACAGTGCCACGAGGAGAGCCTGGGGAAGACAGTGCCACGAGTGAGGCCTGGGGAAGACAGTGCCACGAGTGAGAGCCTGGGGAAGACAGTGCCACGAGTGAGAGCCTGGGGAAGACAGTGCCACGAGTGAGAGCCTGGGGAAGACAGTGCCACGAGTGAGAGCCTGGGGAAGACAGTGCCACGAGTGAGAGCCTGGGGAAGACAGTGCCACGAGTGAGAGCCTGGGGAAGACAGTGCCACGAGAGCCTGGGAAAGTGCCTGGCCATCATGTGGCACTGCTGCCCTTCCTTTGAACTCTGTTACCATGTTTTGCAGAGAATCACTACTCTTGTACACCGGTGTGTGTGTGTGTGTGTGTGTGTGAGCGCGCGCGCGCTCTTGTTTTTATGAGAAGTGTGTACGTAATTAGGTTTATGCAGCATAATATTTATGTTTAATTATATGTTCGTTTATGCGTGACTGTGTGAGAGAGGGGGAGAGAGAGGGGGAGAGGGAGGGGGAGAGGGAGGGGGAGAGGGGGAGAGAGAGGGGGAGAGAGGGGGGAGGGGGAGAGAGGGGGGAGGGGGAGAGAGTGGGAAAGAGAGGGGGGAGAGGGAGAAAGAGCTAGAGGGGGGAGAGAAAGAGAGAATGAGAATCATATTTCCACAAAAAAAACCGCATATCTGCCTAGCCAATGTATTTTCAGAGTCAAACGACAAACAAGACGAAGTATTGAGCCTCGCGCAGGTAACTGTAAACATGTTCCATCTCGACTATATTTATATTAATTAAATGCTTTATTTTTAATTACCAAAGATAATAACCGTCAAGGAACTACTTGTCTTCATAATTCAAGGTAATTATCTATGTTAGTTGGAAGGTAAGACACAGGTACAGAAAGTAAGCAGGAGCAGTAGAGATGTGAGACGATGTAATCAGTCCATCACCCTTGATTTGAGGTGGTCAGTCCCTCAGCCTGGAGAAGAGTTCTGTTCTATAGTCTGAAACAATGTGAAGATCAAGAGACAGTGTGGAGACATATATACTGTCGGAATGGAAATATAAACACGTAAGCAGTATAATGTGATCCTTCACTGACAACGTTTCGCCCACGCAGTGGGCATTCTCCACCTGACTAAGTCCTATAAATACTCACGTACCATAGCCCACTGCGTGGGCGAAACGTTGTCAATAAAGGATCACATTATACTGCTTATGTGTTTATATTTCCATTGTGTCGGTATATATACCATTTAATTCCACACTGTCGGCAGGAGAGGTGCAGAGTGGTAGAAAGAATGTAATCACAGAGAGGTCACGTCCCTCTCAAATCAAGATATTCTCACTTGAAAAAGTTGTCCAATGTTTTTTCTTCTGTATCAAGACGCCATTGTGCTCACCTAGTTGTGGTTGCAGGGGTCGAGTCATAGTGAATATCAAAATGGTATATAATACCGACAGGTTGGTAGGTAAGAAGTCTGCTCTGTAGGCGAAACGTTTCGGAATAAAGTTGCCTAACTGTTGCCCATGTGTCTTACCTACCAACCTGTCGGTATTTTATACCATTTTGTAATTATGCATGTTAACTATAATAATCATATCAATAATATAATAATCAAGAGAGCCAGACCTTGGGTAGGGATTTGAGGGTAGAACAACACTGTCACAGTCGTGTCATAGGTAAGAACACGATACTCTCAGACAACCTCTGCGGTGGGCACCTTAATAGAGAAAATAGCAGTTTAAGTAACGGAGGTACCAATGAGGTGTAGGTACACTTGGGTCCACTTTAGGACCTCCAATTGTACACGAGTTTCTTTATACACAGACACGAAGCGACTGTTTAAGTCCTGCTGGTACACACGAGGACGTGTTATACACAACTCTTATTGCAAGTTTGTCCAGCATTTGCTGGAAATCTTCCAGTGTGTTTGTCCAGCACGTAGTATTCACCTATTTGTGGTTGCTGGGGGTCGAGTCACACCACTTTCCAGCACACATAACTACACCACAAAACCAACTTAGATGTCACACAAGGCCTATATTCCAATACTTATGCTTGCGAACATAAACCTTATTGCCTTATTTTATCTGCATACTGTCAAGCACTATTTTTTTCTTTCAGATCCTCGCTGGCAACACTGGTCTGATCCTCGCTGGCAACACTGGTCTGAGACTGCTTCCCCCCGGGGGCGCTGACCCCCCCCTCCCCCCCACTCCTCAACCATGAAGGATTCGTACATCATTTTTGCCATTTGGATGGATAATTTGTGTTTTTCTTTAGCCGATTCTTAAGCCTCTGACGCATGTGTGTGTGTGTGTGTACTCACCTAGTTGTACTCACCTAGTTGTGGTTGCAGGGGTCGAGTCAAGGCTCCTGGCCCGTGTGTGTGTGTGTGTGTGTGTGTGGCGCGCGTGCGCACACAGACATTTTTTACAATTCTCATTTCGGATGAGAAACATTGAAGGTTTTCATTTCATCTTCCAGAGGTCATCTGTTAATATTTCTCTCACCTGTCCTATTTCTCTCACCTGTCCTATTTCTCTCACCTGTCCTATTTCTCTCACCTGTCCTATTTCTCTCACCTGTCCTATTTCTCTCACCTGTCCTATTTCTCTCACCTGTCCTATTTCTCTCACCTGTCCTATTTCTCTCACCTGTCCTATTTCTCTCACCTGTCCTATTTCTCTCACCTGTCCTATTTCTCTCACCTGTCCTATTTCTCTCACCTGTCCTATTTCTCTCACCTGTCCTATTTCTCTCACCTGTCCTATTTATCTAGGCTGGAATATTGCTGCACACTAACTGCACCTTTCAAGGCAGGTGAAATTGCTGACCTTGAAAATGTACAGAGAACCTTCACCGCACGCATAAGTGCGATAAACCACCTCAATTACTGGGAACGCTTGAAGTTCCTAAACCTGTACTCTCTAGAACGCAGGCGGGAGAGATACATTGTTATATACACGTGGAAAATTCTCGAGGGCTTAGTACCAAACTTGCACACAAAAATCACTCCCTACGAAAGCAAAAGACTCGGCAGGCGATGTAACATCCCCCCAATGAAGAGCAGGGGTGCCACTAGCACGTTGAGGGACAACACAATAAGTGTCAGGGGTCCAAGACTGTTCAACTGCCTCCCAGTATACATCAGGGGAATTACCAACAAACCCCTGGCTGTCTTCAAGCAGGCACTGGACAGGCACCTCAAGTCGGTACCTGATCAGCCGGGCTGTGGTTCGTACGTTGGACTGCGTGCGGCCAGCAGTAACAGCCTGGTTGATCAGGCTCTGGTCCAACAGGAGGCCTGGTCACAGACAGGGCCGCGGGGGCGTTGACCCCTGGAATTCTCTCCAGGTAGACTGTCCTATTTGTCTCACCTGTCCTATTTGTCTCACCTGTCCTATTTGTCTCACCTGTCCTATTTGTCTCACCTGTCCTATTTGCCAGATCTCTGTCTCATCCCTCCCACCCACTGTGTGGGGGGAGGGATGTGGGGGGGAGGGTGTAAAAGATTAATAGCGGTCTTGAAAGTGTCTTCCTGACGTGACGAAACCACCCCCGTCCCCCTCCCCTCTGGCTGAAACATTGAGCGCATCGTCCGAGGCCATTATGGACGATAAGGATAACAGGGAGGAAATATATCGGTGTCGGTTAACCGTGCCAAACAGTGCCTGTCGGAGCCATTAATAAAACAACCCACACAAATGTAAATTCAATTCACTATAATATATATATATATATAAAATCTCTCATGGCCTAGGTATGAGTGACTGAGCTGTCCTCCCATTGCAACCAGAGACCTTCCCCATTGCAACGTCGTGTACCTGTACGAGTCGAGTAAGTTCATTAAGGCTTTTTAGTACATAACATGCAGAGCTTTTTACAATGGTGTTGATGGCACGGGGATGCTATGGGCACAAAGTATGTTATTTAGCATAAAACTACTCAATAATAAATGCGATTTCTTTCCATTGGGATTATTCCTATGGTTCCAGTCTAGTCCCCGGAGTTCCCCACTGAGGTCCTTGGGGTTCCACTGGGATAGGTTATCATTTTACCCCAAGGTGACAAAGCTAGCCGTCGAAGCGGCTAGTTTGTGAACCCCATCTCCATCCTGTTGCTGGTAGCGCAAGAGCATATAAATACACAAAAGGCCTAGGAACTAGGCCTTTTGTGTATTTACATCTGAATTTATATTTACGAAATTTGCTTAATATGATTAGTATCCTAATTTCATTAATAAAATAACTTGACACGTCACAAAGGTTATATTATAAGTGGATTAGCATGTTAACCTAAGTTAAAGTTGATTAACTGTAACCAAGCTTAAACGTTGCTACTGTAACCAAGCTTAAACGTGGCTACTGTAACCAAGCTTAAACGTGGCTACTGTAACCAAGCTTAAACGTGGCTACTGTAACCAAGCTTAAACGTGGCTACTGTAACCAAGCTTAAACCTGGCTACTGTAACCATTAACTGGCTACTTAACCGCTTAAACCTGGCTACTGCTAACCAAGCTTCAAACCTGGCTACTGTAACCAAGCTTAAACCTGGCTAGTAACCGTTAAACCGTACTGAACCAAGCTTAAACCTGGCTACTGTAACCAAGCTTAAACCTGGCTACTGTAAGCCAAGCTTAAACCTGGCTACTGTAAGCAAGCTTAAACCTGGCTACTGTAAGCAAGCTTAAACCTGGCTACTGTAACCAAGCTTAAACCTGGCTACTGTAACCAAGCTTAAACCTGGCTACTGTAACCAAGCTTAAACCTGGCTACTGTAACCAAGCTTAAACCTGACTACTGTAACCAAGCTTAAACCTGGCTACTGTAACATTAGTCAGTATTCACATTACAAGTTATCCCATAGTCATGTTTATCTATCTTCATCTTAGTGAGTGATAGATCGATTCAAACTTCCAAATGCATTCCTGCAACACTCCGTTGCTTTGTTTACTTCTCTCCCGGAGGTATTAAAACAGCCTGGTTGATCAGGCCCTGATCCACCGGGAGGTCTGGACGTGGACCGGGATAAGGCGGCGTTGACCCCCGGAACACTTTCCAGATAGATTGCAAGTCTGCTGGCCTGATCGATCAGGCTGGTGGTGCCCGCCGCCACAGGCCGGTTCATCAGGAATTGATTTGAGGAACCTGTCCAGTTGCCGCTTGTAGACACTATTGGACATCATTTCGCCACATGCTAGCATTACCAAGTACTATACATGTGATACTAGCATTACCAAGTACTATACATGTGATACTAGCATTACCAAGTACTATACATGTGATACTAGCATTACCAAGTACTATACATGTGACACTAGCGTGCGTGTGCGTGCGTTTGCGTGTGTCAAAGCCAGTTATGTGGCGAAACGTCGCACAGTCAAGAGTTTGCAACACTTGTGTCCTCCTCATCGTTGGTCAGTGGTGCCAACGATGCAACATTTCCTCCACGTTAGTTTGCTTGTACGTTAGTTTAAAACCAAAGGCTCTCTCCCCATTACTACACCGTCGTCCTGAGGGAAAGGCTAAACCCGCAAGGAGCCACACAGCTCCCAGGGTTCGAATCGGAGGCAATCAGTCTCGATGCGAGGAGCACTCCACGTCCGATTTAATAACAGAATACCGGATAAATACAAATAACTCGCACCTGAAGAGAAGCTAATGACTACCTTCCTGAAGTCAGCCTGGAGGGTATTCCGGGGGTCAACGCCCCCGCGGCCCGGTCCTTGACCAGGCCTCCTGGTGGATCAGGGCTTGATCAACCAGGCTGTTACTGCTGGCCGCACGTAGTCCAACGTACGAACCACAGCCTGGTTGATCAGGTACTGGCTTTAGATATCTGTCCAGCTTCCTCTTGAAGACAACCAGTCACGGCATTATGCCTTCTTGTTCTACAGAACGCTGGAGAAAACGAGAACCCGTCAACGGAGCACTTTAAAAACTCTCATCCATAGCTGAAGTGTAACACACAAGATCAACTTAACGTTATTACGAGTGGAAACCCGTGTACATAATTCTTAAGAGTGCCGCTGTGGCGAGGTCCCGCACGGTCGACTTTCCCGTGGAGCGGGTATGGGAGTGTCGCCCCTGTGGCGCCACCCACCTGTCACCTCTGCTTCCCCCTTCAATGTTTGTTTACGTTCGGCCGGCGACCCGTTGCCATGCGCCGCCATTGTTGTTACACACGCATTTTTATACTAAAAAAAATATCTTTGAGCATCTTTCGCCCTAAATTTTACAGCAAATAATAAATCTTTCATCATTGTTCTTTTAATTAATGAAGTATTAGGGGAAAAAAATTCTCACCGTGAATTTTTCGAAGTTATTTATCACTTCGAGGCGATAAAAGTCAGAAGAAAAAACTTGCGCATTTTTTCTTTCATTCTGAATTTGACCCAAAACACTTCTATACCACCACATTCTTCCAGGATGATGTCAACAGGTCACAGTGAACACAAAAAAATGCCTCACGCATAAAATACAGGACTAGGAGGAGAGGGCGCTGGTGGTCAAGACTGTTTTAGAGAGATTTTACAGACAAATTTTGATATTGTGAGTCCTTACCCCAGTGTTGTGTAAGTACTGTGATGGAGTTGTAGCTTCAGTGTGAGAGCCTCTGCTAGATGGAGCCCTCCAGTGTAGGTGTGGAGGTTAAGCGAGAGGGAAGGACAGGGAGCCAGAGATGGAGTGAGGGAGGGAACGAGAGGAGGACAGAGCCAGGGAGTTAGGGGCAGGGAGGGAAAGAGAGGGACAGGGAGTAATAACCAGCACTACACCGCCGCCCTCAAATATACAATTTGTATTCATTTAGAATTAGAAATAAACAAATAACATTTTTTTCCCCTCATATCCACAATCTTCTACTTCTTCCCCCTCTCCTCTATCCACTCTTTCATTTTCCCCACCTCTCCCCTCATATCTCTCAACACACATCAGGAAGCTGTGTAGTGAAGGTCACTACAATACTTACTTAAAAATAGTCATGACAATATAAAAGAGGAAGGAGTCAACCACACCAGTTAATCGAAGAGCAATGGCGGGGGCCAGAGAGCTGAAACTTAACCCCTAGTCATAATTAAGTGCGCGCGCGCGTGCACACGCGCGCACGCACACACCTGGAGGGCATTCCGGGGATCGACGTCCCCGCGGCCCGCTCTATGACCAGGCCTCCCGGTGGATCAGGGCCTGATCAACGAAGCTGTTACTGCTGGCTGCACGTAGTCCAACGTACGAGCCACAGCCCGGCTGATCTGGCACTGACTTTAGGTATCTGTCCAGCTCCCTCTTGAAGACAACCAGAGGTCTACTGGTAATGCCCCTTATGGTTGGTGAGAGGCTGTTGAACAGTCTTGGGCCCCGGACACTTATTGTGTTTGCTCTTAGTGTACCAGTGGCGCCCCTACTTTTCACTGGGGTACGTTGCACCGTCTGCCAAGTCTTTTACTTTCGTATGGAGTGATTTCTGTGTGCATATTAGGGACCAGTCCCTCCAGGATCTTCCAGGTGTAGATTATGATATCTCTCTCTCGCCTGCGCTCCAGTGAATATAAGTCTAGTGCTTCCAGGCGTTCCCAGTAGTTAAGGTGTTTGATGGAACTTATATATGCAGTAAAGTTTCTCTGTACATTCTCTAGATCTGTAACTTCACCTGCCTTGAATGGAGATGTTAATGTACAGCAGTATTCCAGCCTAGAGAGAACAAGTGATTTAAAAAGGATCATCATTGGCTTGGCATCTCTTGTCTTGAATGTTCTCCTTATCCATCCTATCAGTGTCCTCGCAGATGTAATAGTGGCATTGTTGTGGTCCTTGAAGGTGAGGTCTTCGGACATTACCACACCCAGGTCCTTCACATTACTTTTCTGCTCTGTTGTGTGATTCGAGTTTGATCAAGGTCCCAGGACCGAAACGTTTTTTAATAAATATGTCCTAGTGTTTGATCACATGTCTTTTTAAAGCAATTTGTCGGTATCAAGAACCAAGGGTTATACCATAAGACACTATGTGAAGCACCCAGGTACTCAGGTAGTGGTAGTCAGGTGTAGCCTCGCCATTACATGTGACTGATGTACACACTGTGGTGTCTGTATACCCGTCTAACACACACACACACACAGTAAAAAATGGTCAGCATGCCAGTGCAGTGACCAGCAGTGCCACCATTAATCATTCAACCTCCTAACGAGATATCTAAACAGTTACCTGTATTTGTTTTTTTCTTCCTCTAAGCCCTAGTTTAACCCTTTAAATCACCTACCTCATCTGTCTGGCTGGTGTACGGCAACCGAGGCAAGGTTCGTGCAACAAGTGACACGTGCAGCTGTTGTCTCTGACGCTCTGGTCAACTCTACATAGACCATTCCCAGGTTGGGCTTCCAGGTGATAACTTTAGAAAGCCTCGTCTGATTGACTATCAGTTTTGATGTGTAGGTGCCATTTTTTTTTGTGTGTAATTTTACATAAAATAACTAGTATCTTTAATAAACTCAAACTTTTTATATTAATGTATCGTGGAGAGAAACGGTATAAAATGGGGAAAAAACAAATCCTGTATAATGCATTTCTTTATTGACGATGTTTTGCCCACACAGTGGGATTTATCAGTTCACAAATTACTTGATAAAGCCCACTGTGTGGCCGAAACGTTGTCGATAAAGGATAGCAATATATTGCATTTGTCCTTTTTCTCAAATACAGCGTATGGGCGAGATGCTGCCCAGTAGTGAGTCCACACTTCGTAAATTTCCGAAACCTCGTTACTACACCGTGAACCCTTATATTCCGACCAATGCCTGGTGAATGCCGCTTCTGACCGGCTTCAAACCTTCAGTGACGGCAGGGTTTATTCAAAGTAAAAATTACATCAGTTTTGGGCGGTATAATTTTTAATGTGCCAATGAATGAAGAAAAAAAATTGGTTTCCATGCATAAACTTAAGAATGCTAATCTTAAATCTTTCAAGGCTTTTGATACGAGGAAGAAGCTTGGTGTGTCTAGTATCACTCTACTTGTTACTAGAAACTCCCTATGAATCATAATGTCTAGAGATATACACAGATGTAAATAGGTTGTGAAAATATGCGATTATATTAAGTTGTATAACTTGCACGAACTGTATCACTGTAGACAACAAGAGCATTTCACTCTCCATGGAAGTTGTGTTTATTTAATATCACATACCTGAAGCCCCTCCCAAGATGATCATCACTGGCAAGTCCTTCCTTAAATCACTGACAAAGACAACTGCTCAAGAAGAAATTTTTCTCTTAACTGTTAGTAATAATATATTACAAGTTATATACAGTGATGGATCTCAGCAGGAGTCTACTGGCAGGGCTGCGTCTGCTCTTGTTGCCGCCTCCCTTGATAAGAACGATTATCCTCCCTGTCTGCCTTCTTATTTCCGCTTTCCTAATCTGACTTTGCCCACTTCTACACACAACCTCCTATCTTTTTCTTGCTTTACATTCAGCATTATCTTCCTCTTCTTTCTCGCCTATTTTCTCTGTGCCCATCTTTATCTTCCCTCTCCTTCACCCCCCCTCTCTCTTTATTCGTAAGAGCTAAATCCGTATGGGTCACACACCACTGCATCTTTTTTCCTCTCCCTGGCTCTCTCGTGTAGCTCAACGGTGAGAGCAGTCGGCTCACAACCGCAAGGTCACAGGTTCGATTCGCAGGAGCGGCGGAACGTGGAAAGAGGGGGGGGGAAGTTCCCCCTACATCCCTGCTGCCCCCTCCCAACCCCGGTTAAAATTCCCTCACCCTAAAGATCCCCCTCCTCCCCACCCCTGATAAACTCCCCCCCCCTCATACAACTACCATACAAGGCAGCAGCGCTGTTGTATCCAAGCTCGCTAAACCATCACGGTCTCCCCCCCCCGTTGCTCACCTGGGTATGGTGGGGGATGGGAGGGTGGGGGTACGAGGGTGGGGGATAGGGGGAGCTCGAGCCGCAGCCCTGCACCAGCTGCAACAACACTGCAGAGACTTAACTACAGCTGGGGGCTCCCCCTCCCCTCCCCTTCCCTCCCCAGAATGTATCCTCTACCCCATTTTCCCGGGACACCCTCCAACCCCGGGGGCACTCCAACCCCGGGGCCTCCAACCCCGGGGCCTCCAACCCCGGGGTCACCCAACCACCCGGGGCACTCCAACCCCGGGGCACTCCAACCCCGGGGCACTCCAACCCCCGGGGGCACTAACCCGGGGCACTAACCCCGGGGGCACTAACCCCGGGGCACTAACCCCAGGGGCACTAACCCCAGGGGCACTAACCCCAGGGGGCACTAACCCCAGGGGCACTAACCCCCAGGGGCACTAACCCCCAGGGGGCACTAACCCCCAGGGGGCACTAACCCCCAGGGGGCACTAACCCCCAGGGGGCACTAACCCCCAGGGGGCACTAACCCCCAGGGGGCACTAACCCCCAGGGGGCACTAACCCCCAGGGGGCACTAACCCCCAGGGGCTGTGCCTAGTTTCACCTTAATGCCTCTCCTGAGTCATGAACAACCAGGCTCTTACTAGCAAGGTGGACAACCAGAAAGGTACTGGGAGGAATATCTATGAGGATACTTCTCAGTGATGGGAGGAATATCTAAGAGGATACCTCCCAATTCGGGGGTTTCAGATTTTGTCACGGAAATGGCTAAGTTATTGTGCCCAGCATATCCATCCTGTGGAGGGTAGTGTAAGAACATAATGGATACACACAAGGCCTAGCAACTAGACCCCAAAATTATTTACACGAGTACATCTTGATTTTTTTCTACAGTGAGGTGTAACTGTGCAGAGAGCCATTCCTACCCTCCCACCTCACAGACGACTCTCAAAGTACACATAGCTGCTACAGTTACTACCACAACAAAGACTACTCTCATTCTGTACCTATATATACCTCTATTGTCCCTGTGTTGTTTGTAACAGCTTGACAAACTCCTGGAGAGCGAAACGTTGCCACAAAATGTCACATTAGTTGCACTTGTATTCTTTTACCTAACATTGTGGGTAATTCTACCAACATTATCACACAGGTAGGTTGGCCAGGACGGGTCCTGATCTGGGTCTTCTCCATGTGATGACCCGGCAGGTTCTCAAAGTCTTCAATGAAAACTTAGGTAAGGTTTGTTAGGAAAGACTAGGGTTTCCTGACGTGGGGCTTAAATCGTATAATGACCTGCAGCTAGAGCTTTTGGTCATCTGACCGAGGCCTTCCACTGGCTTACCAGTCCACTCCTTCAATAATTAAGGTTATAATAACCCTTTAGTTTATACTTCTTAATAAATGAAAGTTGTTAAGCACAGCCAAGAACAATCCAGTAGGTCCATCCAGCAGGCCCATCCAGCAGGCCCATTCAGCAGATCCAGCAGGCCAGCCAGGATACCATTTTACTCTCCCCATTCCTCTTTTACTCTTCTTTCCTTATCCTTCACCTCTCTTCCTCCCCCCTCCTACAAGGTTAAAGGTTACCAAACACATGGTCTACAAGGTGGTCAGTTACATTCCCATAACAAAACTGATTAACGAGAGTATAATCTTACTTGGTGACTTAAGTCAGGTCTGAAAAACAGTGTGGTCATGACTCCTGTTTGGCAACACTACAAAACATACAATGTATATTGAATATACATCTACCTGGAGGGTATTCCGGGGATCAACGTCCCCGCGGCCTGGTCTATGACCAGGCCTCCCGATGGATTAGGGCCTGATCAACGAGGCTGTTACTGCTGGCCGCACGTAGTCCAACGTACGAATCACAGCCCGGCTGATCCGACACAGACTTTAGGTATCTGTCCAGCTCCCTCTTGAAGACAACCAGGAGTCTATTGGTAATTCCCCTTATGGATGGTGGGAGTCTGTTGAACATTACATAAGATACATTCCTCACGATCTTGTAGTCTACTGACTGTCTCCATAAACAGACATTCCTTTAACATGGATCGCCTCAAGGTTCACCCTAACTACCCTTGAAGCCTTTCAATGCCTTTTTTTTTTTACATTTAACCTTAGCCTTGCTAAAACTGTGAAATAAATTGAATTTATTAACAAAACCATATTTCACTCTTTTCATTGCAAGAGAGGTGGGTGGATTGGTGAGTGGGTGGTTGGCTGGTTAGATGCGTGGATGGGTGGTTGGTTGGTTAGTTGGATGGGTGGGTTGGGTGGGTTGGGTAGGTAGGTAGATGGATGGATGGATGGATGGATGGATGGATAGGTAGGTAGGTAGGTTGGTTTGTTTGTTTGTTTGGGGTGGGTAGATTGATGGTTGGGTAGATGAATGCGGGGGTAGGTATGTGAGTGGGTAGGTATGCGAGTGGGTGTGGAGGGAAAAGGCTGTAATTTTACGCTGAAGCCCTTAAAATATTCTTTGGAATACGCAATTTCTGCTAATTTCTTTCTGCACTCTTCTTCAAATTCATCTAATTCCTTTCTGCACTCTTCCACATTCATCAGCCAACTTCCCTACACTCTCCTTGAAGTTCCTCCGATACATTTTTTAACCCGGTTAATTTGTATTCAAGTTAAACCTTTCCTGAGTCCCTCTATTTCGACTTTTAATTCCTTTCTGCTAAGAGTATTAAGCTTCGTACTCACGCATGGGTGCGCGCACACCCGAATTATGAGCGCATTGCCAATTACTTAGCGCACAAACCCTCAATCTTTTTCCCTTCCACCGACTTCTCTCCTTCTAATTAAACTCTCTCTACATTTTTACGATCTTTTTATCACATCCTCATCTCTGTAGCACTCCCGCTCTCTCTACCCTGGCACTCTCGCTCCGTGGCACACACTCGCTCCATGGCACTCTTTTTTGAGCTTCTCCTATATTCTCGGTTATGCCCTCTCGTTCTGTGTCACACACTACAACCTTCGGCATTTTTATTCTACGCAATGGGAAAAAAAAGGACTTTCATCCTGATTTTCATCCACGAGTAATTATTGCTTCACCTCGCACAGTATGATCCACTTTTGTGGCATCACTGAAATTATCACTGGAGTTTTAGGCTTGGATCCCTCAATAAGCAAAACCAGTGAGATTATAACTGCTGGAATGGAGGCTTAGATACAACTTCGTTGCTCTTTCGTATCTCTACACCAGAGTCTTGTATGTTATGTTCAATACATATGGCCTATAGAAGCAATAACTCCAAAAGCAGAAACCCCCAGAAGCAGAAACCCCCAAAAGCAGAAACCCCCAAAAGCAGAAACCCCCAAAAGCAGAAACCCCCAAAAGCAGAAACCCCCAAAAGCAGAAACCCCCAAAAGCAGAAACCCCCAAAAGCAGAAACCCCCAAAAGCAGAAACCCCCAAGCAGCAAGCAGAAACCCCAAAAGCAGAAACCCCAAAAGCAGAAACCCCAAGCAGAAGCCCAAGCAGAACCCCAAAAGCAGAAACCCCAAAAGCAGAAACCCCAAAGCAGAAACCCCAAAAGCAGAAACCCCAAAAGCAGAACCAAGCAGACCCCAAAAGCAGGGAAACCCCAAAAGCAGAAACCCCAAAAGCAGACCCAAAAGCAGAACCCCAAAAGCAGAAACCCCCAAAAGCAGAACCCCAAAGCAGAACCCCAAAGCAGAAACCCCAAAGCAGAAACCCCAAAAGCAGAAACCCCAAAGCAGAAACCCCAAAAGCAGAAACCCCAGAAGCAGAAACCCCAAAGCAGAAACCCCAAAGCAGAAACCCCAAAGCAGAAACCCCCAAAGCAGAAACCCCAAGCAGAACCCAAGCAGAAACCCCAAAGCAGAAACCCCAAAAGCAGAAACCCCAAAGCAGAAACCCCCAAAGCAGAAACCCCAAAGCAGAAACCCCCAGAAGCAGAAACCCCAGAAGCAGAACCCCAAGCAGAACCCCAGAAGCAGAAACCCCAGAAGCAGAAACCCCAGAAGCAGAAACCCCAGAAGCAGAAACCCCAGAAGCAGAAACCCCAGAAGCAGAACCCCAGAAGCAGGCAAACCCCAGAAGCAGAAACCCCAGAAGCAGAAACCCGAGCAAACCCCAGAAGCAGAAACCCCAGAAGCAGAAACCCCAGAAGCAGAAACCCCAGAAGCAGAAACCCCAGAAGCAGAAACCCCAGAAGCAGAAACCCCAGGCAGACCAGGCAGAAACCCCAGAAGCAGAAACCCCAGAAGCAGAAACCCCAGAAGCAGAAACCCCAGAAGCAGAAACCCCAGAAGCAGAAACCCCAGAGCAGAAGCCCAGGCAGAACCCCAGGAAGCAGAAACCCCAGAAGCAGAAACCCCAGAAGCAGAAACCCCAGAAGCAGAAACCCCAGAAGCAGAAACCCCAGACAGAACCCAGCAGAAACCCCAGAAGCAGAAACCCCAGAAGCAGAAACCCCAGAAGCAGAAACCCCAGAAGGCAGAAACCCCAGAAGCAGAAACCCCCAGAAGCAGAAACCCCCAGAAGCAGAAACCCCCAGAAGCAGAAACCCCCAGAAGCAGAAACCCCAGAAGCAGAAACCCACAGAAGCAGAAACCCCCAGAGCAGAAGACCCCAGAGCAGAACCCAGAGCAGAACCCCCAGAGAGACCAGAAACCCCAGACAAAGCAGAAACCCCAGGCGAAACCCCAGAAGCAGAAACCCCCAGAAGCAGAAACCCCAGAAGCAGAAACCCCAGAAGCAGAAACCCCCAGAAGCAAAAACATTCAGCAGTTATTTATTTAACGTTGAGTTCAAGGAGTCGTGTAACGCCGGACACTTGGAGTCAAATTTAGAACGAGTGTCAAGAAGCACCAGGAAGGTCCAGGAGAGTGGACTTCATAATACATGACAACGAGTCAGTTTCATGGACTACTTTGCTTGCTGAAGATAAAGAACATTTGCCCTTCAATTAGTGAAATTTTGAAATAACTACGACCATTATAGTACCTGTTGATTTTAGTTTGAGTGAGCAAATCTGTCAACGCAATAAATATTTTTAACCTGGAATTGTTGGAAATTTTATCAAATTGGACTATTCTAAAAAAAATAAGGGAGTGTAGAGAATTTTAATTCCAATACAACTATAAAAAAAAAAAAAAAAAAAAAATCTAGAGTTATATAGCGTTTTCAGATTTCCTGTGCTGAGTGAACCCTTAAATACTGCACAGCTTGATGCCAGAGCCGTCCATCTGTCAGCTACAGTTTCCTCGTACCATCTAAGGTTTTCATTTATAACTTCACAACACCTTATCCAATCGGCCTCATATTTTAAACCCAGGTCAATTATTACTGTATGAAACGTCATAGAGAAATTGACATGTGAAACAGATTTTCACGAGACAGCTTTGATGATCCTCTTTTGGCTGGCCTCTCAATTTCAGGGATCGCCGACTCATGCACTTATTTTGTGACTGGTTTTGGAGTCATACACACACACCTGTGTGTGTGTGTGTGTGTACATACTCATACATATGAAAGCATACATACATACAAAAATTTATTCATCACACAGGTATACATATTTATAAATTTTGCGGCATCGGAATTTTAGGACATCGCCTTTACTGTTGCTGTTGCGTGCATTGAGGGTAGAGGAGGCTGGGGTTATGGAATATGGGGATACCTTTCTGGGATCCTGCAACAAGCGAGATACATCTAGGAGGCTTTTGAGAGGAAAGGAGTTGAGCATCCTGCAAGCATGTGTGTCGAGAGTGGAGAATTTTTTCGTTGTTTTTTAGACTAACTTGCTGCTGGAGTGTGAGCAAGGTAAACTTTTGAGGTGGGTCGAAGTACTTTGAGGGCGGGGTTGCCACGGCTTGGTGAGGTCTGCGCTTCTGTAAAGGCAACTGGTGATTGGTGACTGTCTCCTCCTTTGGATCAACCTACCTTCATGGGAGACAGCCGATTTATTTGTTACCAGACTCTAGCAATCAGTTTTACTTTCAAGCATAATACTAAGATATCTTCTGACTGGAGAGGAGAATCTCTCTTTTGAAAGCTTGGATATTACATTATTTAAACGTGTGACAGTGCAAGAGATAAGAAAAAAAGACCGATTCACAAGGACGGAGGTGTTATACAGTAAGACTGCTAGTGACTGACTCACACCATGAAGTGAACTTTCATATTATTCACAAAGACATATGTAACAGACGTCCAGGGAAGGTGAAATATCCACAAGTTACTTAACTATTTTAGGGAAAAATACCTGTCACAGTACAGTAACAATTTATAAGTGCTTCCAGGAGTACAAAATAGATCGATCCAAGTTATTTACAATTATTTATAAGTTAAAGACCTTATTAACTTGGTACACTGTGTGGGGACATAGATGGTACTTATATACATATGGAGAATTCACATATCCTGGACACCATAAAGAACCTATCCAAGATAACTACAACGTTGTGAAGCAACCAACATCTTGACCAACGAGAACAAACAACGAACAGTAGCGACCATCAAACACCTTAAGGTGAACCTGCAGAGCATGTAGGCCTACTATAATGCTCCTAGTTTACTACATAGAGATATTACTCCAGGCCTACCTAATAGCTAACGAAAGGTTGCCTGTCTGCGTACTGTCCTGCCTCCCTCCCTCCTTCCTTCCTTCCTTCCCTTCCTGCCCGTGTCTGCCTTCCTGCTCGTGTCTGCCTTCCTGCCCGTGTCTGCCTTCCTGCCCGTGTCTGCCTTCCTGCCCGTGTCTGCCCACGCTCACTCTTCGTCTGCTGCTTCTTATTTAATCATTAGTATAAATAAATATCCCTGGACAAAACCACCTCAGCAAGCCAAACCCTTGACACTGACAGTGTATACAAACACCAGGTGCCTTGCCCGGTTCTCGTACCCGGATACCAGCTTCATAACCCGGATGAACGACTTTTAGAACCCGGATACCGACTCGGTAGCCAGGGTATCGGCTCCAAATCTCTAACACCGGCTTCAGATTCCAAATAATGACATCAGAATAAAGACTCCGGGTTCAGAACTCTTAACAGGAATCGTAAAAGTTACAGACATGCTTATGAAAGTAAGGAAGAAGTATATAAGATTGGTTGTGCTAGTAGTATAGGCCAGTAGGCCTACCGCCGTGCATTTGCTTATGTTGTTTTTTTTTAAGTCGAAATTTAGCTTAACTTTCATCTATTGCTTCTATTTTTGCTTAAATATTTTCAGGCTTATCTTTCTTTAGGCTATATTTTATACATCCGCAATGTGTTGTGGACGCGATAGAGAATGAGTAATGACTAGAATGTACGTGGGAGACTTGAGGTTGAGGTTGAGTTAAAGGGATGAGAAGCATTCTCCAACCATCCACTTGGAGGCTTGGTTTTATAGGAGTCCCATCGCCCTCTAAGGCTGCCTGGAGTCTGAGGTTGAGGTTCAAGGTGGGTCAAGCCAAGGTCACCCAACCAAGAACACGCCTCCTTCAACTGATCACCCATACATGCATCATTGCTTCTACCTACCTACCTACCTCTCTCCTACGTCGCCACTTAACCATTTTATCGCTTGATTTTGCAACTGACATTTTTTCTCCTGTCATCCTTCCATTCATTTGTTGCCGACTTTTGAACTCTCACCCAAGTGACCGGTTCAGGCACACAACACCAGCACCTGACCCCCACCAGCCCCAGACCACCAGCACCTGACCCCCACCAGCCCAGAACACCAGCACCTGACCCCCACCAGCCCAGAACACCAGCACCTGACCCCCACCAGCCCAGAACACCAGCACCTGACCCCCAACCAGCCCATAACACCAGCACCTGACCCCCAACCAGCCCAGACCACCAGCACCTGACCCACAAGCCCAGACCACCAGCACCTGACCCCCAACCAGCCCAGACCACCAGCACCTGACCCCCACCAGCCCAGAACACCAGCACCTGACCCCCACCAGCCCAGAACACCAGCACCTGACCCCCACCAGCCCAGAACACCAGCACCTGACCCCCACCAGCCCAGAACACCAGCACCTGACCCCCAACCAGCCCAGACCACCAGCACCTGACCCCCAACCAGCCCAGACCACCAGCACCTGACCCCCAACCAGCCCCGACCACCAGCACCTGACCCCAACCACCAGACCACACACCTGACCCCCAACCAGCCCAGACCACCAGCATCTGACCCCCACAAACCCAGACCACCAGCACCTGACCCCCACAAACCCAGACCACTAGCACCTGACCCCCAACCAGCCCAGACCTCTCCTCACGTCACCTGGCCTCAGGTGCTGTGTACCTCAACTACACCTGCTCCCTCTCGCACCTGATGCCATCTCTAATACCCAGGACGAGTCTATTTTCCCACCATTATATTCGTCGATGTTTCGCACGTTTCCCGGGTTTGTTAAAGCCTCTTCCAGATGAAACACAATAATAACAGGTCTCTTTCATCACCTGTTGACGTCTCTCACCACCTGTTGACGTCTCTCACCACCTGTTGACGTCTCTCACCACCTGTTGACGTCTCTCACCACCTGTTGACGTCTCTCTACCACCTGTTGACGTCTCTCACCACCTGTTGACGTCTCTCACCACCTGTTGACGTCTCTCACCACCTGTTGACGTCTCTCACCACCTGTTGACGTCTCTCACCACCTGTTGACGTCTCTCACCACCTGTTGACGTCTCTCACCACCTGTTGACGTCTCTCACCACCTGTTGACGTCTCTCACCACCTGTTGACGTCTCTCACCACCTGTTGACGTCTCTCACCACCTGTTGACGTCTCTCACCACCTGTTGACGTCTCTCACCACCTGTTGACGTCTCTCACCACCTGTTGACGTCTCTCACCACCTGTTGACGTCTCTCACCACCTGTTGACGTCTCTCACCACCTGTTGACGTCTCTCACCACCTGTTGACGTCTCTCACCACCTGTTGACGTCTCTCACCACCTGTTGACGTCTCTCACCACCTGTTGACGTCTCTCACCACCTGTTGACGTCTCTCACCACCTGTTGACGTCTCTCACCACCTGTTGACGTCTCTCACCACCTGTTGACGTCTCTCACCACCTGTTGACGTCTCTCACTAGTCCTCTCACAAACCATAATGGTAACCATAATACGAGGATGGTAGTGCCTTTTAACACAGAGATCAAACGTCTTTTATTTTTAACAAGTCTCTGGTTTCATTTGTGCTGACAATTTTGCAAATATATACAATGATTTTTTTTTTAAATATGAGAGGGAGAGAGAGCAAGGGTATGATGTTTATTTAAAACATTAAAATGCTGTAAATGCTTTCCTACGTATCCATCATTATTTCATGTCATCTATTTTATAGCCATTGAAAGCTGACAGTCCGGGACACTCGGGGAACGAACAAGAACAGTCCGGGACACTCGGGGAACGAACAAGAACAGTCCGGGACACTCGGGGAACGAACAAGAACAGTCCGGGACACTCGGGGAACGAACAAGAACAGTCCGGACACTCGGGAACGAACAAGAACAGTCCGGGACACTCGGGGAACGAACAAGAACAGTCCGGGACACTCGGGAACGAACAAGAACAGTCCGGGACACTCGGGAACGAACAAGAACAGTCGGGACACTCGGGAACGAACAAGAACAGTCCGGGACACTCGGGAACGAACAAGAACAGTCCGGGACACTCGGGGGAAAGAACAAGAACAGTCCGGGACACTCGAGGGAACGGAACAAGAACAGTCCGGGACACTCGGGGAACGAACAAGAACAGTCCGGGACACTCGGGGAACGAACAAGAACAGTCCGGGACACTCGGGGAACGAACAAGAACAGTCCGGGACACTCGGGGAACGAACAAGAACAGTCCGGGACACTCGGGGAACGAACAAGAACAGTCCGGGACACTCGGGGAACGAACAAGAACAGTCCGGGACACTCGGGGAACGAACAAGAACAGTCCGGGACACTCGGGGAACGAACAAGAACAGTCCGGGACACTCGGGAACGAACAAGAACAGTCCGGGACACTCGGGGAACGAACAAGAACAGTCGGGACACTCGGGAACGAACAAGAACAGTCCGGGACACTCGGGAACGAACAAGAACAGTCCGGGACACTCGGGAACGAACAAGAACAGTCCGGGACACTCGGGAACGAACAAGAACAGTCCGGGACACTCGGGAACGAACAAGAACAGTCCGGGACACTCGGGAACGAACAAGAACAGTCCGGGACACTCGGGAACGAACAAGAACAGTCCGGGACACTCGGGAACGAACAAGAACAGTCCGGGACACTCGGGAACGAACAAGAACAGTCCGGGACACTCGGGGAACGAACAAGAACAGTCCGGGACACTCGGGAACGAACAAGAACAGTCCGGGACACTCGGGGAACGAACAAGAACAGTCGGGACACTCGGGGAACGAACAAGAACAGTCCGGGACACTCGGGGAACGAACAAGAACAGTCCGGGACACTCGGGGAACGAACAAGAACAGTCCGGGACACTCGGGGAACGAACAAGAACAGTCCGGGACACTCGGGGAACGAACAAGAACAGTCCAGGACACTCGGGGAACGAACAAGAACAGTCCGGACACTCGGGGAACGAACAAGAACAGTCCAGGACACTCGGGAACGAACAAGAACAGTCCGACACTCGGGAACACAAGAACAGTCGGACACTCGGGGAACGAACAAGAACAGTCCGGGACACTCGGGAACGAACAAGAACAGTCCAGGAAACTCGGGGAACGAACAAGAACAGTCCAGGACACTCGGGAACGAACAAGAACAGTCCAGGACACTCGGGGAACGAACAAGAACAGTCCAGGACACTCGGGGAACGAACAAGAACAGTCCAGGACACTCGGGGAACGAACAAGAACAGTCCAGGACACTCGGGGAACGAACAAGAACAGTCCAGGACACTCGGGAACGAACAAGAACAGTCCAGGACACTCGGGGAACGAACAAGAACAGTCCAGGACACTCGGGGAACGAACAAGAACAGTCCAGGACACTCGGGGAACGAACAAGAACAGTCCAGGACACTCGGGGAACGAACAAGAACAGTCCAGGACACTCGGGGAACGAACAAGAAAAGTCCAGAACACAGGGTATGAACAAGAACAGTCCAAAACACAGGGTATGAACAAGAACAGTCCAGAACACAGGGTATGAACAAGAACAGTCCAGAACACACAGGGTATGAACAAGAACAGTCTCGGACACTCAGGGAACGAACAAGTGATAATACAACAAATACCTTTGCCTTTGATATACCTTTGAAGAGTTTCGAGAGTATCTACTCTCTGAGCCCGTCCATGGGCCAGGCTCGTCTGGTGCTTGCCTGTATACTGTTAAGTGGAGACGATCAGATTAAGATAGTAGATGTTTAGCTTATGTAAACCTCTATGTTGCAAGACTTTTGTACCGTGGCTGCTTATTGCAAGAGTTTTGTGCTGTAGCTTTGCATATTGCAAAGTGACCAGCAGCTGGAGCTTTCCACTGGCAAGCGAAAATTTGTGTATGCAATAATTTCGCAAAAATCATTGTTAACCAAACGAAAAAAATATATTTCATTGTGTTTGTTTATTATTAAATTACTGTCAACTTATGTAAAATGTATTTAGTTGTATTAGGCTAAATTAAATTGCGCTTGTTATAATAAGGTTAGGTAAGTTTTCTAAGGTTCTTTTGGTACAAAATTATTATTTTTTACATTAACATAAATGAATAAAATATATATCTTTAAACGTATAAGAGAAAATTTTAGAAAGGACTTAATTTTAAATGAGGTGTTGCTAATTGATCAATTTTACCTATTCGGCACGACATATATGTATGCAACAACTGGCACTTCCAGGTGCTCTCTGGTCACTTTTATATAGACCATGCTAGCTCCTGGACCCGTGTCTTTTTTTGGGGGGTGAGGGAAGAATATAAAAAACTTCTGCACCATAATTACTAGTTAAAAAATAAGGTCGAGTAACTGTAAAGTTTCATTGAGGGAGGAGGGTAAATCTGAGGGGAGGAGGGGGTAAATCTGAGGGGAGGAGGGGTAAATCTGAGGGAGGAGGGGTAAATCTGAGGAGGAGGAGGGTAAATCTGAGGGGAGGAGGGGTAAATCTGAGGGAGGAGGGGTAAATCTGAGGGGAGGGAGGGGGTAAATCTGAGGGAGGGAGGGGGTAAATCTGAGGGAGGAGGGGGTAAATCTGAGGGGAGGGAGAGAGGGGGTAAATCTGAGGGAGGAGGGTAATCTGAGGGAGGGAGGGTAAATCTGAGGGAGGAGGGGTAAATCTGAGGGGAGGAGGGGTAAATCTGAGGGAGGGAGGGTAAATCTGAGGGGAGGGAGGGGTAAATCTGAGGGAGAGGGGTAATCTGAGGGAGGAGGGTAAATCTGAGGGAGGAGGGGTAAATCTGAGGGAGGGAGGGGTAAATCTGAGGGGAGGAGGGGTAAATCTGAGGGAGGAGGGGTAAATCTGAGGGGAGGAAGGGGTAAATCTGAGGGGAGGAGGGGGTAAATCTGAGGGGAGGAGGGGGTAAATCTGAGGAGGAGGGGGTAAATCTGAGGGGAGGAGGGTAAATCTGAGGGGAGGAGGGGTAAATCTGAGGGAGGAGGGGTAAATCTGAGGGAGGAGGGGTAAATCTGAGGGAGGGGGTAAATCTGAGGGGAGGAGGGTAAATCTGAGGGAGGAGGGGTAAATCTGAGGGAGGGGTAAATCTGAGGGGAGGAGGGGTAAATCTGAGGGGAGGAGGGGTAAATCTGAGGGAGGAGGGGTAAATCTGAGGGAGGAGGGGTAAATCTGAGAGGAGGGTAATCTGAGGAGGAGGGAGGGGTAAATCTGAGAGGAGGGGTAAATCTGAGGGGAGGAGGGGGTAAATCTGAGAGGGGGGTTAATTCTGGTTAATGAGTTGCTTGGGTGTAATTGATTTTTTTTTGGGGGGATGTGGTTATTTTTGTATAGGTTAATTTAATTGTGGCTAATTTTGTATGGGTTAATTTTAGGGAGATTATTCAGTGGGAGCTAATTTTGTTGGGACTATTTGAATGATTTTGTAGGGGGCTGATTTTTGTGGAGGCTGATTTTTGTGGAGGCTGATTTTTATGGGGATTGATTTTTATGGGGATTGATTTTTATGGGGATTGATTTTTATGGGGATTGATTTTTATGGGGATTGATTTTTATGGGGATTGATTTTTATGGGGATTGATTTTTATGGGGATTGATTTTTATGGGGATTGATTTTTATGGGATTGATTTTTATGGGGATTGAATTATTTTATGGGGATTGATTTTATGGGGATTGATTTTATGGGGATTGATTTTTATGGGGATTGATTTTTATGGGGATTGATTTTTATGGGGATTGATTTTTATGGGGATTGATTTTTATGGGGATTAAATTTTGTGGGCGACTGATTTTTGTGTGTAGACGGATTTTGTGGGGGGCTGACATTTTGGGTGGCTGATTTTGGAGAATGATTTAGTACGGCTATTTTTTGTGGAGGGGCTGGGGGGGGGGTAAATTTAGGTGAAAATGGATCTGTCAGAACATAAAAAAGGAGGAATACTGCAGCAGGCCTGTTGGCCCATACTAGGCAGGTCCTTCATAATCCATCCCACTATTAGAATATTTTGGCATAAATCTATTTCTACAAGTACATGTACAAGGTATACAGACCTAGCTGACATCAATGACATACTACTACACAGAAAGTCGCTTGTTAGGCAGAGCATTTCGGGTAAATTAGGTCAGTTTTGTCCCAGGATGTGACCCACACCAGTCGACTAACACCCAGGTACCCATTATTACTGATGGGGGAACATAGACAACCGCTGTAAGGAAACACGTACGTGGTGGCCAATCTTGTGGGGGGCTACTTTTGGAGAGGTTTGTTTTAATTCATCTTCGTCAATTCGCGATGACAAACAGGTGGCGAAGAACAGGTTTTGGGGGAAAAACTTGGAACGATGCCTCCAGTCTCCGTAACCAGTGGTTGACGCTGACTACAGGTGTACCCACAGTCACACACCTGCAGTTGAATACCTTCACCTCCAGGTGATTGAACTTGTGTCTGCAAGGAGTGCTGGTGCAAGAGTGACTTCTTCATTCATGCTTCAAGAACACAAACTACAAGAATGACTTCTTCATTCATGCTTCAGATGAACGCAGACCGCAAGAGACACTTGCTCATTCATCACTGAAATTTACACAAACTCCACCAGTGACTCTCCATTCATACTTGCGAGAAGCGGCCAGAGTAGCGTCTTCACTTATCCTCCTGATTAACGCACCAGCGAATCCCTTCTTTCAGTGACAACAATAAGACAACTTGCCAGGAAATTCTGTTAAAAAAAAAATTCTAACCCAAAACACCATTCCATTTCAAGTCTTCACATGGCGCCTGGGGAATGAGATTCAGTTACTTCACATTCCTTAATCTCAAGAGACTGTGCTGTCTTTCGATTATCTTTTTTTTTCTGGCTGAAAACGAAGATGAAGGCGCGAGCACATCACAACTTTCATTTTTTAACAAAACTGATCCACTCAATATTTAATTAAACTAGATGGGTTTCAGTCGCTGTGCGATCAGAGATTAGTATCCCATAACCCCGGCCTCTCGCAGCTCACCTCCTAGAAGAGGCCTAGTAGCTGTATCTCAGCACGTGCAAGAGGGCTAGTAGCTGTACCTCTAAACTCTAAACAGGCATAGAAATAAAGTCGATCTTTAAAGAGACCTAGGAGCTATAAATCAATCTCCCTTAAGAGGTCCAGGAGTTGGAAATCAACATTTTCAAGAGGATCAAAATCATTAGCTCAAATCTTAAGAAGCCTAGTAACTTAATCAACATTCAAAATGCCCAAGACTGATCACCTCATCTGTACGTCTTTCTTGATTTTGACGTCTACAATATTTGTCACCTCTGTATTTGACTGAAGAAATCTGAAGAGCAACCGAAACGTTTCGACAATAAAAAATACCCTACTGTTGTACGTGTCTTATCTCCAGACCCAGGAACTAGATATCAACACAATCAACAAGCACATCTGTAGATCAACACCCTCATCAGATACAGAAGCTGCAGATCATCATCGGAAGGCCCAGGAGCTGAAGTACAACACAGTAAAAACTATAGACCAAAAGCACTTGAAACTAGGTTGGATTTTCCCATAGTTTTTTATTACGTTGGACAAGGCAATGCTGACGACTCTGCATTTGTGTACAAAGCCGAATGTTTCCAAGTCCTTTCAGTTTCGTAGGTAGGAATTTCTTCTTATCTTCTTCCATTTGTTCTTCTTTGTCGTCCTCTTCCTCAGATAGTTGTGTATCTGCAACACAATTGTCTTCAAAGATTTGTTAAGTTATACCATGAATTAAGGAAAGATCCTGGACTTCACCTTACGAAAGCAGACAAAACAAATGTGATAGTAATTATGGACAAGGTAGATTATAGTGGGAAAATAACATCAGAAAAGAGGGGAACTTAAATGCCCCTTAAGTGAACTGGATACACTAATTCCTTGATGCCCCACAAAGTGGAGTCTCACACTCCCAGTTTTTAAACTGGCACATCAATAACAATAAAACTCAATAAAAATTCAAACCTTTCAAGACATAAGGTGTTGAAAGTTTGAAGCCAGTATTATGAGGCATTCTCGAGCTGCTATACAAAAGGCAATAACGCCATTTGTTAAATTAAATTAGAGAATTAGCATATATGTGGAGCATAACTAGTCTTCACCTTCCTTTGGGTTAGACATGTCGGTGTTGCAAACCACGGAATAGGTGGATATGAACCCATGGCAAGTGAATTCTAAAACTCCAAGCCCTGGCTTAGAGGTTTACGACTTATTTGCCATGGGTTTAAACCCCACCCGTTTCATGGTTTGTTTGCAATCGTGTTATTACGATTTCTTGAGTCAGTGTTGCAAGCTTAAAGCCGTTCAAAGAAATGCAATCTTTGGCATTCATTTTGTTCAAACAAAACTGACAGATTGGCATCTAAATAGCCAGCGCAAGATACACAAGTGTTGAAATTTTGAAACCGATCAAAGAGTTGTTCTCAAGTGTTATCCCTTAGATACCTTAGAGGAAGGAAAAATATTTCGATAACTACTCTAAAGTCACACTGAGACGGCACATTCGGACGCAGTGTTTGGTTTCTTGCTGCCATCTAGCGGCGGAGAGAGAAACCCTGGCGATGGCATCATTGGCAGGTTAGCCATCCAGACTTGAGTCAGAAGTTTCCTTTCTCCCTTTTCTTACTTCCTTTCCTCCCTTCCTCTCCCATTACCACATCAAGTCGCAATAATCACTAGTGTAAGTTAACGCCATGGCCTCCCAGCTTGATTACTCAGCGGCGAGTAATTTCCTTTCAGAGCCCAACTCGTCACAGCCAGAAATGAAATAAACCAAAGTTCTGAGGAACTATAATTAATTAATGAGCCGCTTGAAGAACGTCGTCAAGACGACTGACAGGTTCTTTGGCCAACGTCAAGACTTTACACGACACCGACATATGCTTGAGAAAGATTCTTAACCAACTGAAAACAGTTTCCCAATTTTGTTTTTCATTTTACCGTTTCTCATCAGCAACGACCTTCCAACCCAACGTTCAGATAACAGCAGACTTTAAGCTTCTCTCCCAACTTGGCCCCAGGAGGGTTAAATGTACTTCTGTTAAGCCTTTTGAAGCCTAGTTCCTAGGCCTTTTATTTATCTATATGTTCTTACGCTACCGCCCACGGAATGAATGTGGGGTGCACATTGAACTAGCTACTTCGGTGGCAAAATCTAAATCATCTTACAACTGGCTTCTAATTTTTACGTTGACGATGATTAAGCGTTGTACACAGCAATTAACGTATCAGAAAGATTGTTGTTCGGGTCTAACCATCGTCTCTGCCCATCTATGTCTCTCTCCCTCCTGTGTCCCTCTTCCTCCTCCTCCGCCCCTCTTCCTTCTCCACCCCTCTCTCAAGACTTCAAGGACGTGACTCGGTAGAAACCGGTTGGTTTTAGAAGGAAGTTGATGGGAAGTGTTGAGTAATAGAGCGAAGGAAAGAAGGGAATAGGGGGGGGTAGATTCTTAAAGGGAGGTGAAAAAGGAAGGGGGTTAGAAGGGGGCGACGTGGATAGTGTGAAGAATTAAGAGGGAAGGAATTGGATAGGGAGGAAGGTTAGATAAGAGATGGATGGGGTGGGAGGGTTAAAGAATGTAAACAGATACCAGTTAATGTGAAAGAGGCTCTGAGGTGGAGTACTCAGCATGTGTACCTCATTGGAGGGGAAAAAATGTAATTTTTAAGATTCCACGAGCTGGTGGAGTGTGAGCCGAGTTATGACTTAGGAAAACCAGTCAAACTTCATTAGTTCTGGAGGCGACTGTGAAAGGAATCATGTTTAGAGTAAATACAAAACGTTTATAATACACAAATAACCCCCACGTAGCCTGGTCATGGTCCGGGCCGCGGGGGCGTTGACTCCCGGAATGCCCTCCAGGTAGGTCCAACTTGGACCATTGACAAGGCACAGTATTATTTATGTATTGTTCCATATAAAAAATGGTTATAACTACGACCATAATTTTTGAAGGGGTGGACCGATAAACCAGCGGAAGGCCTCGGTCAGATGACCAGAAGCTCCTACGGAGGGGTCATCATGTAAGACCCGCGTCAGGAAACACTTGTCCTGTTTCCTGACAAGGAATTTTTGTTATTTGTGTATTGTTCCAGTCAAGGAATTGTGCCTATTTATTCTTTATAAAACGTACTCTATATAATGGACAAATAGTAAAGAGCTCTGAGGCAAGACTGAAGCAACATGATCTCAGGGTCACGTTGCTTATCACAATCTTGGAGGGACTGAGAACGTGCTGCAAGACGTGTTTAAGATGTCTTTTGCTGAAATCATTTTTGAATCGCATCTTATTAATTAACAATTGGTGGAGGCTCTATCCTCCGTTCGCTAATCGAGAAAAACAAACGAAACACTAGTAGCCTTTAATGTGGGCCCTGGCATGTTTAATTTCTATCGTTTTATGGTATAGAATGTGGCCCACAGGCTCAAGGAGACTTGTGGTACCTGGGAATATGTATGCTGGCATGCTGGTCTGCAGCATTATGAATTATACTGTTTAGTAGGGTAGCCAAAACGCCGCTGGGTAACTACTCGCATGATAAGTCTGACCTTTATATGTGGCTGCAGTTTGTGGGTTTTTTTTCAGTTGTTTTGGCAGAGTTATTCATGTATCACAGTATATTATGTTTTACCAGCAGTATGCTGCTCGTCCCTGTGCGGCAGTTTGTTCAGCTTTGGATGTGGCCTTGTTCCTGGGGTATCAGCGTGGCTTATTATTCAGACGAATACATATTTACTTCCCAGTGGAGCTAAATGATGTAAAATGCTCAAGGTTAAGGTGATTGGTTTTAAACTGTACTGCGGGTAGTGGTAAACAGAGTTAAATCGGAAGCTGCCATAGTGAAGAGCTCTGTCCTACAAGGCACAGTACTCGCCCCTATCCTGTTCCTCATTCTCATATCAGACACAAATGTAAACCATAGCACCGTATCATCCTTTGCAGACGATACTAGGATCTGCATGAGAGTGTCATCCATTGAGGACACGGCAAATCTCCAAGAAGATATAAAACAAGTATTCCAATGGTCAACAGAGAACAATATGATGTTCAATGAGGACAAATTCCAACTACTCCGTTATGGAAAACTGGAGGAAATAATAGCTAGGACTCAGTATATTACAAACTCTAATCACACAACAGAGCAGAAAAGTAATGTGAAAGACCTGGGTGTGGTAATGTCCGAAGACCTCAACCTTCAAGGTGAGGAAACTGATAGGATGGATAATGAGAACATTCAAGACAAGAGATGCTAAGCCAATGATGATCCTTTTTAAATCACTTGTTCTCTCTAGGCTAGAATACTGCTGTACATTAACATCCCCATTCAAGGCAGGTGAAATTGCAGATCTAGAGAATGTACAGAGAACCTTTACTGCACATATAAGTTCCATCAAACACCTTAACTACTGGGAACGCCTGGAAGCACTTGACTTGTACTCACTGGAGCGCAGGCGAGAGAGAGATATCATAATCTACACCTGGAAGATTCTGGAGGGACTGGTCCCTAATATGCACACAGAAATCACTCCATACGAAAGCAAAAGACTTGGCAGACGGTGCAACGTACCCCAGTGAAAAGTAGGGGCGCCACTGGTACACTAAGAGAAAACACAATAAGTGTCCGGGGCCCAAGACTGTTCAACAGCCTCCCACCAGCCATAAGGGGCATTACCAGTAGACCCCTGGTTGCCTTCAAGAGGGAGCTGGACAGATACCTAAAGTCAGTGCCAGATCAGCCGGGCTGTGGTTCGTACGTTGGACTACGTGCAGCCAGCAGTAACAGCCTCGTTGATCAGGCCCTGATCCACCGGGAGGCCTGGTCATAGACCGGGCCTCGGGGACGTCGATCCCCGGAATGCCCTCCAGGTAGGTATAGAGTGGAGAGTAGCAGTAGAACCCGTGTGAAGAACATTATACTGCAGGTGGTGTTATAAAGTTTGTCACTCAGTTTGCAGTATTTAGCAGTAGTTAGGGAGGCTCCATCCCCTGGATTGTCCATCATGATGGACTCCAGCTGCTGCATGATTTAGCTACCTGGAGGGTGTACCTGGGGGTCAACACCCTCCCCCCTCCCCGCATCCTTGTCCTTTACCAGGCCTCCCGGTGCATCAGGGTCTGATCAACCAGGCTGTTATTGCTGGCCGCACTTAGTCCAACGTACGAACCACAGCCCCGCTGGTCTGGCACTGACTTTAGATATCTGTCCACCACCCTCATGAAGGCAGCCAGGGGTCTACTGGTAATTTCCCTTATGCCTGGTGGGGGGCTGTTGAACAGTCTTGGGCCCAAGACACTTAATGTGTTTTCTCTTAGTGTACTAATGGCACCCGTGCTTTTCATTGGTGTACATTGCACCGTCTGCCCGTCTTTCGCCTTCGTGGGGAGCGATTTCCGTGTGTAGATTTGGGAGCGCGCTCTATGATTTTCCAGGTGTAAATTATAATGTATCTCCCTCGCCTGCGTTCCAGCGAGTACAGGTCAAGTGACTTCAAACGTTCCCAGTAATAAAGGTGCCAGACTGAACATTCATTGTACATTCTCAAAATCTGCTATTTCACTGCCTTGAATGGAGGTGTCAGTGTACAGCAGCATTGGTCCAGCATAGAGAGAACAAGTCTAGATCCAAAGATCCATCAGTGAAGCAAACTACTGCACTGGACCGTGCTTGTGCTTGTGCTTGTGCTACGTAAATGAGTGACTGATGCGCGCGCGCGCGCACACACAAACTAACTAACACACACACACACACACTTGCTCACCGAGGGAAGCAGTATGACGCACATGCACACACCGAGGGGAGCAGTATGACGCACATGCACACACCGAGGGGATCAGTATGACGCACATGCACACACCGAGGGGAGCAGTATGACGCACATGCACACACCGAGGGGAGCAGTATGACGCACATGCACACACTGAGGGGAGCAGTATGACGCACACGCACACTGAGGGGAGCAGTATGACGCACACGCACACTGAGGGGAGCAGTATGACGCACACGCACACTGAGGGGAGCAGTATGACGCACACGCACACTGAGGGGAGCAGTATGACGCACACGCACACTGAGGGAGCAGTATGACGCACACGCACACTGAGGGAGCAGTATGACGCACACGCACACTGAGGGAGCAGTATGACGCACACGCACACTGAGGGGAGCAGTATGACGCACACGCACACTGAGGGGAGCAGTATGACGCACACGCACACTGAGGGAGCAGTATGACGCACACGCACACTGAGGGGAGCAGTATGACGCACACGCACACTGAGGGGAGCAGTATGACGCACACGCACACTGAGGGGAGCAGTATGACGCACACGCACACTGAGGGGAGCAGTATGAGGGAAATAGGACTAACAACACTGGAGGAAAGAAGGGTCAGAGGAGACATGATAACGACATACAAAATACTGCGGGGAATCGACAAGGTAGACAGTGACAGGATGTTCCAGAGAGGGAACACAGAAACAAGGGGACACAACTGAAAGCTGAAGACTCAGATGAGTCAAAGGGATGTTAGGAAGCATTTCTTCAGCCACAGAGTAGTCAGGAAGTGGAATAGTCTAGAGAAAGACATAGTGGAGGCAGGAACCATACACAGTTTTAAGACGAGGTATGATAAAGCTCATGGAGCAGGGAGAGCAGATACCCAGTAGCGGGCAGCGCAGAGGCGGGGCCAGGAGCTGAGTCTCGACCCTGCAACCACAAGTGAGCACTGAGGGTGCATGACACACGCACACCGAGGGCATTGACGCACACTGAGGGGGCAGTATGCAAAAGAGAGAGCAGCACGCACACGAGGGGAGCAGTATGACGCACACTGAGGGGAGCAGTATGACACACAGAGAGGAGAGCAGTATGACGCACACGCACACAGAGGGGAGCAGTATGACGCACACGCACACTGAGGGGAGCAGTATGACACACAGAGAGGAGAGCAGTATGACGCACACGCACACAGAGGGGAGCAGTAATATGGCGATTTCTGATATTGATGATAGTTGACATGTTGGAAGAATTTAGTCATCTGCTGGTAGGTATTTTGTTTTTTTAGTCTTCTCTTGGAAGACTATCTCCTTCTGCAGCAGTTGTCGGGTCAGCGCCACTGTTTTCCTTGTACTGGCCATGACTCTCAGCCACCACTGTCAGGTGGAAACAAGAACACCAAACTAATTCAGTCATTACTTTTGAATGTTCGCAAAAGTAATGATTTGGCGATACAGTTCTTTATTAGTATTTATTCTGCTTTATTCACAATACAACAACGGCCATATTTGAAGAAACAATCGCATCTTGGGTTACTGGTGGGACGTATTTGGCCATACTGGACGTTCAGAAGTATGGTGGCTTGGACTGTGTTTATTATGCTTGTGAGTGAGGTGGGCGGCGGGACGCCCGGCTGTTTGAAAAGGCTTTAATATAAATCCTTGGAGGTAACCACAGCCGCCCAGACCACAACACAACAAACACGACCACTACCTCTCCCCTCCCCTCCCACTAACCCTTCCTCCCTTCCCTTTATCCATCTCCTTCCTTGGGAATTGAGACACTGGTAGTAGGGGATCCTTTGTGATACGACGTTTCACCCAAGGCTGAGCTTAGACGAAACGTTGAATTGAATGGGTCCTCTAATACTAGCGACATTATTTCAACCTCTTGGCTAGTGCCAATGTTTGTCGCCTTTCTTCATCCCCTTCCACATCCCCTCCATATCCACTGCACTACTCAACCTATCTTCCCCCACACCCCTTCCCTGTTTCCTCACTCACCATTGATACATAGCAGACTATACTATTGAATCAGACACTAAGTTTAGCTTCATCTCTGTGGTTTCATGAAATGAAAAAAGTGTGCACTTTCCTCAGCACACACCTCTACTTGAATTAGCCAAGATGAATATTTGTGGTAACCTAATCAGCTGGATAGTAGGTTATCAAATATAGTATCCTCTGTTTCTAGCGAGGCTTTGGAAGCGAGTCTAAAGAAATGTCACTAGGTACACCACAGGGAGGAGTTCTCGGTCCCATGTTATTTAATGTTTTGGTTAAGGTTCTCCTAAATACTTTATCTGCCTCGCCTATTTCCTATCAGATTCTGCACCTCCGCTGGAGTTAACTGAACGCACACGCCAGCTATGTTTGTGTCAACAGTGAACTCACCCACGTCTTTATACGTTCCACTATCACAAGTAGTGTATTTAAATTTTGAGAAGCAAGAGACCCAACACTGTTCCCTGTGGCATGCCGCTCGTATCTGGTCTCCACTCAAAGAGTTTTCGGCATTTGTGTCAACATTGTATATACTTTCTGAGGGGTCGGTTCTTGATAAATTTGTGTTAGTCTACCTTTTATGGAGTTCTTTCAAAAATATAAACTAAATCATTTTTATTGTTACGTATGAGCCATAAAAAAAAATTATACATTCCAACTGTGTTTTAGATGTTGGTCTTATAAATATAATTTGATACAATTATAGGCTCAGAATAAAGTCAATTTTGCAATGCGTGTCGGGAAAACTAATCACGAATCTTACATACCGCTTTAAGCTTGAGCTGATGTGTAATTAATATGAAGGAGTATCAATATAGCTTGTAAATGACGAGATTGTCAATTACATAAAATATCATCGTCTGAGACTAGAAGAATTACATTTCTATCATTCCTAGTTCTCTAGTCTATTTCATAAGAACATAAGAAAGAAGGAGCACTGCAGCAGGCCTACTGGCCCATGCTAGGCAAGTCCAAGTCACCTACTGGCCTAAGCTATTGGTCTAACCTACTCTTCATCATTCTAGTCTGTCTTTCATGCCCCTAAACTCTCCCACACTCACTCATGCTCTCCCACATTCATGCTCTCCCACACCCCGATTCGTACCACACTACTGCAACCTGCTTCAACAAAATCATTTCATCCCTAAAATGCGATCCCACGCACCTGCAACTTACTCCCACGCACCTGCAACTTACTCCCACGCACCTGCAACTTGTACCCTCATCCCTCTCAAGCCTGAAACTACCCACCTAACCAACCACATTCCACCTACCTACTCACTTTTACCTAGCTCGTATAAGCTCTTTAATGTCATGTTCGTAAAACACATTGTCATACACTCGGGGTCAACATTCCTACACCGCAACATTCCTACACCGCAACATTCCTACACCACAACATTCCTACACCACAACATTCCTACACCACAACATTCCTACACCACAACATTCCTACACCACAACATTCCTACACCACAACATTCCAGACCATGGAGCTGAACTCTTCTCCAGGCTGAGGGACTGACCACCTCAAATAATCTTTCTCCAAAGTTGATAGACTAATTACATCATCATTTCACTACCACACCTGTTGCCTCTGTATTTGACTGAAGAAACCTACTGTGTGGGCGAAACGTTCCAACAGTAAAGTTACCCAACTGTTGCACACGTGTCTTAATCATCGCCCTTGTTACCAATCTTGTCTTTTATCTAAACTCAAAACACAAAAGATCATGAATCCATTAATATGTAGAGGAGGTTGAGAAACGTGTGTGCTCTTTTTCTGCACGAGGAACACAAAGAGGCGGCCAGAGAGCGAGGCGATATATAAATATACAAAGATCAACAGTGTCATATGCAAATTTGACGAGCTGTGGATGGCTATGCTAAGTAGGTAAGGTGGGGGAGGGAGGATGGCTAGACTGGAGGTGTGGGGGAGAAGGATGGGTAGAGTGGAGGTGTGGGGAGAAGGATGGGTAGAGTGGAGGTGTGGGGGAAGGATGGGAGAGGGGTGTGGGGAGAAGGGTGGGTAGAGTGGAGGTGTGGGGAGAAGGATGGGTAGAGTGGAGGTGTGGGGGAGAAGGATGGGTAACTGGAGGTGTGGGGGAGAAGGATGGGTAGACTGGAGGTGTGGGGGAGAAGGATGGGTAGACTGGAGGTGTGGGGGAGAAGGATGGGTAGACTGCAGGTGTGGGGAGAAGGATGGGTAGACTGGAGGTGTGGGGGAGAAGGATGGGTAGACTGGAGGTGTGGGGGGGAAGGATGGGTAGACTGGAGGTGTGGGGAGAAGGATGGGTAGACTGGAGGTGTGGGGAGAAGGATGGGTAGACTGGAGGTGTGGGGAGAAGGATGGGTAGACTGGAGGTGTGGGGGAGAAGGATGGGTAGACTGGAGGTGTGGGGAGAAGGATGGGTAGACTGGAGGTGTGGGGAGAAGGATGGGTAGACTGCAGGTGTGGGGGAGAAGGATGGGTAGACTGCAGGTGTGGGGGAGAAGGATGGGTAGACTGCAGGTGTGGGGGAGAAGGATGGGTAGACTGGAGGTGTGAGGGAGAAGGATGGCTACCTGGAGTCTTCCTGGAGGGTATTCCGGGGGTCAACGTCCCCGCGGAACGGTCTACGACCAGGCCTCCCGGTGGATCAGGGCCTGATCAACGAGGCTGTTACTGCTGGCCGCACGTAGTCCAACATACAAACCACAGCCCGGCTGATCTGGCACTGACTGGAGTGTTGGGAGGAGGAGGACTAGACTGGAATGTTGGGAGGAGGAGGACTAGACTGTTGGGAGAAGGATGGCTAGACTGTTGGGAGAAGGATGGCTAGACTGGAGTGTTGGGGAAAAGGATGGCTAGACTGGAGTGTTGGGGAAAAGGATGGCTAGACTGGAGTGTTGGGGAAAAGGATGGCTAGACTGGAGTGTTGGGGAAAGGATGGCTAGACTGGAGTGTTGGGAAAGGATGGCTAGACTGGAGTGTTGGGGAAAGGATGGCTAGACTGGAGTGTTGGGGAAAGGATGGCTAGACTGGAGTGTTGGGGAAAAGGATGGCTAGACTGGAGTGTTGGGGAAAAGGATGGCTAGACTGGAGTGTTGGGGAAAAGGATGGCTAGACTGGAGTGTTGGGAAAAGGATGGCTAGACTGGAGTGTTGGGGAAAAGGATGGCTAGACTGGAGTGTTGGGGAAAAGGATGGCTAGACTGGAGTGTTGGGGAAAAGGATGGCTAGACTGGAGTGTTGGGGAAAAGGATGGCTAGACTGGAGTGTTGGGGAAAAGGATGGCTAGACTGGAGTGTTGGGAAAAGGATGGCTAGACTGGAGTGTTGGGGAAAAGGATGGCTAGACTGGAGTGTTGGGGAAAAGGATGGCTAGACTGGAGTGTTGGGGAAAAGGATGGCTAGACTGGAGTGTTGGGGAAAAGGATGGCTAGACTGGAGTGTTGGGGAAAAGGATGGCTAGACTGGAGTGTTGGGGAAAAGGATGGCTAGACTGGAGTGTTGGGGAAAAGGATGGCTAGACTGGAGTGTTGGGGAAAAGGATGGCTAGACTGGAGTGTTGGGGAAAAGGATGGCTAGACTGGAGTGTTGGGGAAAAGGATGGCTAGACTGGAGGTGAGGGCGAAAGGATACGAGTTCGCGGATGTTATGGGTAGATAATAGGCAGGGATAGATAGGGAACGGGCAGATAGACAGATAGATGGAGATGATAGATTGCAACCTAACACCTAGGTTGGTATTAACATCTGAAACCAGTTTATCCACGTACCTACCTTGGTCACCTCATCTTAGCTTCACCTCAATTAACGAAATATAATATACATCAACACCAATAAAAGAAATAATGCATAAAACACAAACAGAAAACGGGAACCACTACAAGAAGACTGAAATCTCGAAGTCTATATTTCAGAGTCAGTTTGCTGTACCTAACACCTCGAGTCGCAGTATAATTACTTAGGATGATTATCCCATCATCCTAAGACTATTAAGGCACAGACAGACAAGCAGGGGAGGGGGGAAAATTGCCACCTTATTTTTTAGGTATCCCCGAGGTGTGACCTGTACCTAGCTGCTTAATTTCCGCTTCTCTTTCCCTAAACTTTCCGGGTTTTTTTTTTAATTTCGTTCGTAACACGATAAGACTTCAGCTGTTCGGCTTCAAATTTCTTCGTGTTGGTGTAGAGTAACCAGGACAAAATTCCGGGAACAACTGGCCTGTGCAGGTGCCGTTGACCAGAGTTACAGAATACATCTCCAGCATCCTGGAATGGCTCAGATACCTTGCAAAACCCTCTGGGGCGCAGCTTCAAACCTCCAGAGGAAGCTGCCACATAATTCGACAATAGTGGAGAGTGAAATACATGCGAACAGTTGCACATCTCTCACTTGTGTGTAAAATAGTGTAATATTTTTTTTATTTCCGTTAAATCATAATAAATATATCAGAATACACCTTTTCTGAATGTCTTCGGTATTTGGTGGCTGATGCAGCTGACGGCTAAGTTTAGAATATGTGCTGTCAAACTTCTCAAAGCTCTCATTTTTATATAAAACTTGGTATAGTTAGAATCCAGGAGACAACCTGAGAATGGCAGCAGTGTGGAGACTTCAGTGGGACAATGAGGATAGTGTCAAGCATTTCACTGTATATTCGGTGGCTACGCAAATGTTTCGCTCCAGCAGAACTGGAGTTACTATTACTTGGGAACTATCATCTCTTAGGATGGTTGTTTCTATAGGATAGAGGCGAGGGATGGCGCTGATGGGATGAGCAATGGGGTGTAGATAACAGTGGTAGATAAACAAATAATGGGGATAAGTGGCGGTGGTGGATAGGCTGGTGGTGGATAGGCTGGTGGTGGATAGGCTGGTGGTGGATCGGTGATGTGGGAGATGACACGACTAAAGGAAAATAAGAGACAGAGGGGGGGGGGGCGAGAGAGAGACAGGCGGGGAGAGAGAGAGAGAAGGGGGAATACGGAGAAAGGAGACGACGAAATGAGGCACACAAGGAAAGAAGGGGAGGGGAGAAAGGAGCGAAGAAAATAAAAATAATATTAAAGATGTATGGAGGGAGGGAGATAGAAGGGGAGGAGTAAAAATATGGAGAGGGAGGAGGAGGAGGATGAAAGTAGAGAGGGAGTTGGGAGAAATGGAAGTAAGGGAAGCTTCGGAGGGAGAGAGGGAGAGAGGGCAGCCCTGGCACCCCTCACCCTGGAACAAGGGCATCACTGTGCTCACAGTGAATCATGTTCCACCCTTCACCAGATACCCTACTAATATCACCCTCAATTTCCTTCCCTGCAGTTTGAGGAATCCCCCAGAAACGACTACTAATTTCTGATCCGACTTCCGTTCGTTTTCTTCTCAAAGGTTCGTCTACGCGTGCGTGCGTGTGCGTGTGTGTGTGTTGGTGAGTATATTTGATCATATATGCAATAAGATCACAGTCAACAGGTGATACCACAATATGTAATATAACCATAGTGAAAAATTAGTGAAATTCCAAGCTCTTTCGTGATTTCTCTCATTACATGATTTAAGTGGCTAGTATTGAAACTGAAGTGTCGCAGGATCTTGGATGGTCAGAGTACATGGGAGTACACAGTACATGATAGTAGTGAGGAGAGCACTCAGGAGTACATGGAAAAGATAAGATTCTGCTCAGATTTTTAACCCTGGAGGGTTAGTCACCCAGGATAACCCAAGAAAGTGAGTCATCGAGGACTGTCTTATTTCCATTGGGGTTCTTAAATCTTGTTCCCCAGGACGCCACCCACACCAGTCGACTAACACCCAGGTACCTACCTACTTGCTAGGTGAACGGGGACAAACTTGGAAATATGCAAGAGATGAACTTAAGGTCAACAACGAAGTCACCTCCAGGGAACTGACCAACAGTCTATCACTTGTATTGTTCTAGTTTATCATTATCTTCATAGGGAATCTTGAAACCCGTAGGGGTCAGAATCAAGCTTGATCCAAGGAAGGGTAGCTCCAATTCCATGGATCAAGAGCCCTTTACCAGCAGTGCAAGTGTTTTATTTTCATATTTTTTTTGTCTCGAGTCTTAGAGACTCGCCTCACCCTCGAGACTCGCCTCACCCTCGAGACTCGCCTCACCCTCGAGGCACCACAATCTTTTTTCCCTTATTAAATAATGCATGAACATGTTATATGATGGTATGAAATAGTCACAAACTGGTACTACTATTGACGCTATTACTGGTACTATCACTACTGTACTGACATCAGTACTTGTTCGACACTCACTGCCACTATTTTGCCCTGGGCTACTCCACGGTTCCGCCCTGGGCTACTCCACGCGTTCCGCCCTGGGCTACTCCACGGTTCCGCCCTGGGCTACTCCACGGTTCCGCCCTGGGCTACTCCACGGTTCCGCCCTGGGCTACTCCACGGTTCCGCCCTGGGCTACTCCACGGTTCCGCCCTGGGCTACTCCACGGTTCCGCCCTGGGCTACTCCACGGTTCCGCCCTGGGCTACTCCACGGTTCCGCCCTGGGCTACTCCACGGTTCCGCCCTGGGCTACTCCACGGTTCCGCCCTGGGCTACTCCACGGTTCCGCCCTGGGCTACTCCACGGTTCCGCCCTGGGCTACTCCACGGTTCCGCCCTGGGCTACTCCACGGTTCCGCCCTGGGCTACTCCACGGTTCCGCCCTGGGCTACTCCACGGTTCCGCCCTGGGCTACTCCACGGTTCCGCCCTGGGCTACTCCACGGTTCCGCCCTGGGCTACTCCACGGTTCCGCCCTGGGCTACTCCACGGTTCCGCCCTGGGCTACTCCACGGTTCCGCCCTGGGCTACTCCAGGTTCGCCCTGGGCTACTCCACGGTTCCGCCCTGGGCTACTCCACGGTTCCGCCCTGGGCTACTCCACGGTTCCGCCCTGGGCTACTCCACGGTTCCGCCCTGGGCTACTCCACGGTTCCGCCCTGGGCTACTCCACGGTTCCGCCCTGGGCTACTCCACGGTTCCGCCCTGGGCTACTCCACGGTTCCGCCCTGGGCTACTCCACGGTTCCGCCCTGGGCTACTCCACGGTTCCGCCCTGGGCTACTCCACGGTTCCGCCCTGGGCTACTCCACGGTTCCGCCCTGGGCTACTCCACGGTTCCGCCCTGGGCTACTCCACGGTTCCGCCCTGGGCTACTCCACGGTTCCGCCCTGGGCTACTCCACGGTTCCGCCCTGGGCTACTCCACGGTTCCGCCCTGGGCTACTCCACGGTTCCGCCCTGGGCTACTCCACGGTTCCGCCCTGGGCTACTCCACGGTTCCGCCCTGGGCTACTCCACGGTTCCGCCCTGGGCTACTCCACGGTTCCGCCCTGGGCTACTCCACGGTTCCGCCCTGGGCTACTCCACGGTTCCGCCCTGGGCTACTCCACGGTTCCGCCCTGGGCTACTCCACGGTTCCGCCCTGGGCTACTCCACGGTTCCGCCCTGGGCTACTCCACGGTTCCGCCCTGGGCTACCCACGGTTCCGCCCTGGGCTACTCCACGGTTCCGCCCTGGGCTACTCCACGGTTCCGCCCTGGGCTACTCCACGGTTCCGCCCTGGGCTACTCCACGGTTCCGCCCTGGGCTACTCCACGGTTCCGCCCTGGGCTACTCCACGGTTCCGCCCTGGGCTACTCCACGGTTCCGCCCTGGGCTACTCCACGGTTCCGCTCCTCCCACGGTTCGCCTGGGCTACTCCACGGTTCCGCCCTGGGCTACTCCACGGTTCCGCCCTGGGCTACTCCACGGTTCCGCCCTGGGCTACTCCACGGTTCCACCCTGGGCTACTCCACGGTTCCACCCTGGGCTACTCCACGGTTCCACCCTGGGCTACTCCACGGTTCTGCCCTGGGCTACTCCATGGTTCTGCCCTGGGGCAGCCATGAATGGGTCATGGAAAACAAAAGTCAGGAAGATTGATATTCACAGTTCTGGCAAACACTTGATATCGTTTGGGACAAAGAAAATAATCCTGACTTAGCCCAGTAAATAAAAAAAAACAGTACTCTGAGGCACGGGCCTGGCACGGTCCCGGCACGGCCATGACGGTCCTGGCACGGCCATGACGGTCCTGGCACGGCCATGACGGTGCTGGCACGGCCATGACGGTGCTGGCACGGCCATGACGGTGCTGGCACGGCCATGACGGTGCTGGCACGGCCATGACGGTGCTGGCACGGCCATGACGGTGCTGGCACGGCCATGACGGTGCTGGCACGGCCATGACGGTGCTGGCACGGCCATGACGGTGCTGGCACGGCCATGACAGTGCTGGCACCCTCCTGGCACCTTCACTATTTAGTAGACAAGGATAAAATGGTACTCACAGCTTCGCACAAAAACAAAAATTACTTCAAAGGGAAAAAACTATAAACATGTCAACAGGTAAACTAACACGATGTTCAGGGTAGACTAAGACAAAAAACAAAAAGCTCACAGCTAACACACAATACAGAACAGAAAATCTTTCATAGAAGAAGCTTGTAAGACATTAGAATAATAATATCAGGTGATATTTAGATATTATAATAGAACCACTGGTGTGGTAAAATTACCACTGGTGTCGTTTGTTTGAAAATTAAAGGTGAATTAGGAGAACATTCAGAACAAAAAGTCTTAGTTCCTTCTGAAGGAGAGAACTGGAAAATGTAGAGAGATAGTCTAATTCCACACAAAGTCAAGAGAAGATCTGAACTTTTGGTAGACACATTCAAGCATTTGTAAACTCTCTGGAATGAAGGATACTCGATAACATATACATGGAAAATACTCGAGGTTTAGGTCCCCACTCTGCACACTATCATAACTTACAGGAGTGAAAGATATGGCATCAAACGGAAAATAAAGTCATCGTAAAGTACAGGTTCCCATTTCGTAATACGAGAGCACTGTCAACATCGGTGGACCAAGACTCATCACGCTGCTGCCAAAAGTAATAGGAAATTTTGCCGGAACAATGGAATACAGGAGGAAACTGGCGTATCTTTGGCAAGAAGTGCCATATCAGCCAGATTGTGCAAGCTAACGTCCTGCAGGACGTTAGCAGCAACAGTCTGGTGAATCAACGTGGCCTTAAGTCAGTCTGCAAGAACAAAACCCTCGAAACAAGTCACTGCTATGTCACAGAAAAACCATTAATGCAACTGCTACACTTACAAAATGTTTTTTTTTCTAATTTGCTCTCAAAGCACAATTAATTTACTACCCGTAACACCAGAGGGCAGTCTGTTCCAGGGCTCAATATGGCTCCTGGTGGTAAACAACGTACCTTCCTCAGTCTTAATTCTGCTGCCTCACAGATGCAGCCATTGTTACAAATCATCATATCTTTAGCATTTTTTTAAGTTGGACAATGTCTTTTGTATATTTAGTATCTAAAAGGTTTGAAGATGGTTCCATAGCCTCAGTTTCTTAAACATTGAATGAGGCACGGCCTGCTACAACCACTGGATATCAGGCACGGCCTGCTACGACCACTGGATATCAGGCACGGCCTGCTACAACCACTGGATATCAGGCACGGCCTGCTACAACCACTGGATATCAGGCACGACCTGCTACAACCACTAGATATCAGGCACGGCCTGCTACAACCACTGGATATCAGGCACGGCCTGCTACAACCACTGGGTATCAGGCACGGCCTGCTACAACCACTGGGTATCAGGCACGGCCTGCTACAACCACTGGGTATCAGGCACGGCCTGCTACAACCACTGGATATCAGGCACGGCCTGCTACAACCACTGGATATCAGGCACGGCCTGCTACAACCACTGGATATCAGGCACGGCCTGCTACAACCACTGGATATCAGGCACGGCCTGCTACAACCACTGGATATCAGACACGGCCTGCTACAACCACTGGATATCAGGCACGACCTGCTACAACCACTGGATATCAGGCACGACCTGATAAAACCACTGGATATCAGACACGACCTGATAAAACCACTGGATATCAGACACGACCTGACTAAACACTGGTATCAGACACGACCTGATAAAACCACTGGATATCAGACACGACCTGATAAAACCACTGGATATCAGACACGACCTGATAAAACCACAGGATATCAGACACGACCTGATAAAACCACAGGATATCAGACACGACCTGATAAAACCACAGGATATCAGACACGACCTGATAAACCACGGTATCAGACACTGAACTACTGGATAGAAACCACTGGGTATCAGGCAGCCTGTAAACTACTGCGTATAGGCACGTACTACTGGGTATCAGAGCACGAGCCGATAAACACTGGATCAGGCACGGCCTCTAACTACAAGCACACTGACAACTGGTATCAGGCACGGCCTGACAACTACTGGGTATCAGGCACGGCCTGTACAACATGGGATCAGGCACGGCCTTACACCATGGAGTTGATCAGCACGGCCCATACACTACTGGATATGCAAGCCTGCTAAACTACTGGGTATCAGGCACGGCCTGCTACAACTACTGGGTATCAGGCACGGCCTGCTACAACTACTGGGTATCAGGCACGGCCTGCTACAACTAGTATCGCAGTAAATGGGTATCAGATAAAATGACTAGTAACTACTGGGTATCAGCACGGCCTGTAAACTACTGGGTATCAGGCAGCTGCACATGGTATCAGTGCACGGCTGTAAACATACGGGTATCAGCAGGTACAACTACTGGAGTATCAGATACGCTGACAGTACCAGCTGGAGTCAGGCACGACCTGCTAACTACTGGTATCAGCAGCCTGTAACCACTGTATCAGCAGACCTGTAAACTACTGGTATCAGGCACTACCTGTAAAACACTAGGTATCAGACACACCTGGATCAAATACAACTGGTATCAGGCACGGCCTGCTAAACTACTGGTATCGGAGACCTGCAAACACTGGGTACAGGCACGCCTGCACAACTACTGGGTATCAGGCACGGCCTGCTACAACTACTGGGTATCAGGCACGGCCTGCTACAACTACTGGGTATCAGGCACGGCCTGCTACAACTACTGGGTATCAGGCACGGCCTGCTACAACTACTGGGTATCAGGCACGACCTGCTACAACTACTGGGTATCAGGCACGACCTGCTACAACTACTGGGTATCAGGCACGACCTGCTACAACTACTGGGTATCAGGCACGACAACTCTGACCAGCCTATACTGGATCAGGCACGACCTGCTACAACTACTGGTATCAGCACGACTCTGCATAACTACGATCAGGATTAAATGTATCAGGCACGCCTGCTACATACTACTGGGTATGGCACTTACAACTATCTAGATAGGACGGATCCATACATATTAACAGATCAGGACACGCTGTCTCTGACTACACTCACTCAAGTAGATAAGACACAGGAATAGCTGATCTCACTGTGATTCAGGCAGACTCTAGACACTGGATATCAGGCGCCTGTTAACACCACTGGTATCAGCATGACCTGCTAACAACACTGGATATCAGCACGACCTGTATAACCACTTATATCATGACAGAACGGAGCAAAATATGTTATCGACACACCGAAAACAACTTGGATATCAACACGACAGTAGATAAATCTCAGTGGTATCAGACACATACCTGATAAAACCATGGATATCTAGACATGCGACTGGATAAAACATGTGAATATCAGATCATAGTACTATAGATAAACCATGATATCAGATAGAGCTTGATAAAACCAAACTAGTAGTGGTACACGTACTGATAAATCCACGTAGTAGACAGACATATAAACCAGTGAGTATTAGTAACAGAGTGATAAAGTACAACTGGATAGTAAGTAGTAATACCTGTAATAAAAGTAATAGTATATAGTAGTATGTAAATAATAGTAGTATATAACACGTACTGATAGTAATACCATATAGTAAGACAGACTGGATAAAAGTCATAGTAATATCAGAGTAACACGACCTGATATAGATACGATAATCAACAGACTAGATAAAACACAGATATCAGCACGACCTGATAAACCAGATATAGAACAGTACTGATAAAACAAGATATAGACACATGATAATACATAGGATACCAAGATGATAAAGACATAAGGATATCGAACGACCTGATAAGAAACACAGATATCAGAGACTGATAAAAACCAAGGATACCATAGATCAAAGAACTGTAAACGTCAAGGAATGTCAGCTGACCTCTCTTTCAAAGAACACAATAAATGTAAGTACAGTCAGGAACATGACTGTGGATAAGGAAAATTTTGAAAACAAGGCAAATAGTGCCAGTGGTGACACTGTGCAGGTCACTTGCGCTCTCTCGCTTAGAAAAGTGATCGATGTTGACGTCTCCACTCAGGCCAGAAGATATATCAGAGCAGGAACAGAAGTCATTTACAGCCGCGTAGAGCCAATAAAGCATTTAAAGTACTGGGAACGTCTCAGTCCTAAATATGTACTCCCTGGAGCGGAGGAGAGATGCACGAGTGTAAAATAAACCCAGTGAAAAACTGTTGCCGTGAATATACATCAAGAGAACATTGTATCAACACCCGGGGACCCAGACTGTTCAACACACTACCCACAAGATATTAGAAACACTGCCAGAACAAGTGAAGCTGTCTAGAGGAAGTTGGACAAAGATATACCTTTGCCAAGTGCCAGATCAACCAGGCTGTGATGGATATGTAGCCCAGCGCGCTGCCGGTAGCAACAGCCTGGTTGACCAGGCAGCCACCAGATAAGCCTGGCACAGGGCCTGGCTGCAAGAATATGAAAACTATCAAAACCCGTCGAAGACAGAATAAAACGCTCGCTCTCTCGCTCCAACTTTGCCAAAAGCTTCACTCAATCCCCTATGTTATGTTCTACCTCTCTTCCTTTCCCATTTCTAGGGGAAAAACAGTTTGGGACAGTGTCGCGGGGCAGTCGACAGTTGAAGGTGGCATCCTGGGGATAAGATATCAAACTCAAATATGTCAGATACTCCAGACCTGTTAGAAGAATTTCAAGTATTTGCGTGTAATGAAGCGATATCAGGGAGTGAACATTCGGGATCATGGAGTATACTTCGACCTCCGCTGGAAGCCTTATAGTGTGATCTACCTGGAGGGCATTCCGGGGATCAACGCCCCCGCGGCCCGGTCCATGACCAGGCCTCCTGGTGGATCAGGGCCTGATCAACGAAGCTGTTACTGCTGGCCGCAAGTAGTCCAACGTACGAACAACAGCCCGGCTGATCCGGCACTGACTTTAGGTATCTGTCCAGCTCCCTCTTGAGGACAACCAGGGGTCTATTGGTAATTCCCCTTTATGGCTGGTGGGAGGCTGTTGAACAGTCTTGGGCCCCGGACACTTGTGGAAAAAATGTCAGGAAGACTGATTACTTCGTCTTTACTTCTGCTGTTGCCTCTGTATTCGACTGAAGAAGCCTACTGTGTAGGCGAAACGTTTCGGAATAAAGATACCTAACTGTTGCACATGTGTCTTATCAATTAGTCAGGGAGAAAAAAAGAGGAAGAAAACAGACTGATAAAGGCAGAATAACAGATTGAAAAGAGTGGAAGGATGGAAGATATAGGGTTAAGCAAAATAGAATAAGAGAAACAAATAAAAAGAGACAGACGAGGAGCGAATAATAAAAACAAAGGAGGAAGAGAGAACTGGAAGGCAGAAGGGGGGAGGGGAGAGGTGGTGAAAAGTGACAGGAGAAGATGAAGGAGGGAGAGAAGGAGGAGTAACAAGGAGACGTTAACCAGGCCGGTGTAGAGCCAGATACGTGTGATGAAGAACCACGATAATGGGAAGGGAAAACGGAGGAGAGATGGCAGAGAAGTGGTGGTGGGAGAGGAAGGAAGAGGAGACCGAGGGGGAAAAAAAGAAGGAAGATTATTTGGAGGAGGAGAGCAGGAGGCGGAGAAGAAAAAAGATTAAGTAGAGAATGAAGAGAAAAGTGAGAAAGATGATTCAGAAGAGAAAAAGAAATGAAGTGGATAATATAAAGGTATTGGAAGAGTAGAAAAAAAGACGCAAATAGGAGAAAGAATAAAAGATTTTAAGAAGAAACCCAAGAGAAACAGGAAGATAAAAAAAATGAAAGAGGAAGACGTGAAATAAGATTACCAGGACAGGATGAGGAGGAAGAACAGAAGGAAGAGAATTAGGTAGAGGAGCAAGTGCTGCTGCAAGAGGCGCTTCCTCTTGGAACCTCTTGACAGATATTGTTATTAGCGGGAAAACACTAAACCCTTAACCCTTTATCGCACAAGTGCACGCACACGCGCGCGCGCACACACAGGAGGGACTGGGATGCGCTTCTGCTGTGTTATAGACCTTTTTACTCTTGTAAAGTTTACCATATCTATCACACTTTTCATTAATTATCGAGTGTGAACCCAAACAGTCATTATTGCAGAGATTAGGAACCATCCGTTCCCAAGTCTGGAGCTACACAGTTACACATCTCACGTCCTGACTTCCCTGGGAGAGGAGTTAGGACTAACTGGTTACTTGAGGGTGACATTGAGTTCCCTTAGAGATCAGAGGCGCTTTCAACAATTTCATGTGTCCAGTTTGGGCTCTGGAACACTTACAGATAAAGGGGGGGAGGGGGTAATCAAGTTTAATCCGAGGGAGAGGGAGAGGGTAGTGGCATGTCTGATGGAAGGATATATTAGCTACAATTCCATGAATTTAAAAACCTTCACCAGCAACAAGGTTCTTCCTTCCCTTGAAGGAGACACTTGGGGTTCCATCAGTCTACATGTATAACATTAGATCAGGAGCAAAATATGCGTGTGTACGTGCGTGTGTGTGTACGTGCGTGTGCGTGTTACAGCAATATGTCCTCAGATCAAAAGTAGAAGCAGTTCAAGAAATTGCAATAAATAATTTTTCTACACATACCCACAATACACGAAAGGCCTAGGAACTAGGCCTCTCAGAAGAGTTAAGAGGAGTGCCTCTTTATTTCTAACAATTGTCTTATCTATTGCAAGCAAATTTAGGGTATCTGCTTAATATGTCTGGAACCTTATTGTCATTTTAAACAGGATACTTTGACGTCACACACAGATTATTATACTCTAACTATTCCTTAGTATATGGACAAGGAAGCACAGTGCTCAAGAAAGTGACCATAAGACTGACCACTTTGCATTTAGTTTGATCATCTGAGAGTCTGCCAGACTACCAGAAGTATAACTCACGAACTCTTAAATAACATAGCTGCAAACATACCACAGTACGTTAAATTAGACACATATGCAACACTTGGGTATCTTTATTGAGGAAACGTTTCGCCACACAGTGGCTTCATCAGTCCAATACAAAGTAGAAAGTAGTAATAAGAGGAGGAGTTTGAGGTAATCAGTCCCTCGGCCTGGAGTCGATGTGTTCAGTCCATCAATCTTGAATCTTGATTACCTCATACTCCTCCCTTATTACTACTTTCTACTTTGTATTGACTGATAACCACTGTGTCGTTCAAGATACCAAGTGTTGCATATGTGTCTAATTTAACAACTTGTCGGTTCTCTGAACCATTCATCTACATACCACAGTACGTGTGGGGTTTGAACCCATGGAAAGAGTCGTAAAATTCCAGGCCAGTGCGTAAACCACATGGTTTGTCAGAAGTACTTGTAACCAAGCGTAAGCCTGGCTACTACACCACCAGTCTGTTTACAGTGCAAGTTGCTCCGTACATATGATCATCTACGTCCATGCTACCACATCCTGTGACACAATGACCAAACATGAGCGAAATTGTCAAAGATCAGCAGGAGTGAATATTTAGCAATTCAATAAACAATAGGAGAGTTGGAAGATTCAGAGTTTCTTCATTACCTTCTTCCAGCCTATAAATTATGTATCTGACATGAGCACAAGAGTCCTTCCCAGAATTCGTGAAGGAAATAGAAAACATGGCCACACATGCAACGCGTGACCGATTCCTGGAGTATTTACAGAGCAGTGTAAAATACCACTAAGGCGGCGACTACTTGTTTGGAAGAGAGTTTAGATCTAAGTGAAATCCCAGAGGCTTTAAAAACCGCAGACAAAGTTCTTCTGCACAAAGAAGACAGTCAAGAAAATGTTGGAAAAATCACGTCAGTTAACCAAATGAAAGTTCTGGCTCACAGCTGGCTCATCACAGCTGGCTCAGGCGTCACTTTCCATGTGATTTAATGTTAACGCATACACGTGTATTTTTACGAAAATATATTCTATATAATGCAACCTTTTCTGAGACCAGCGCTTGATGAGGTATACCTTTGATATACCTTTGAAGAGTTTCAAGAGTTCATCTACTCTCTGAGCCCGGCCATGGGCCAGGCTCGTCTGGTGCTTGCCTGGTCAACCAGGCTGTTGCTGCTGGAGGCCCGCTGCCCCACATATCCATCACAGCCTGGTTGATCTGGCACCCGATGAAGATAGGTGAGGGGAGACGAAGAGTGATAGATTAATAGACAGAATGATAGACAGATTGATAGACTGACAGACAGACACACAGGGGGGGTGAGTAAGGACCAGCTGTGGAGTGTGACACTCTCCCTCAGAGAGTGTGTGAGGCAGGACGCACCTCTCGCCAGATTGTCTTATCTCTCCCTGAGGGACTCCGCCCCACCAGGAGAGAATAAAAAGAGACGGGGGTGAACACAGTGGACAGAAGACAGACGTGGTCCCAGTCCACGAAAGGAAGAGATACGAGGGGGGAGGAAGGAAGGGGAAGGGTTGATGTGGGGGCTACCTACTCCTATAAGTCACTGGTAGGTGGTAACAGTGCTCACATTTCGGAGACAATCTCAAGGACGGACCGTGTGTGGTACTTGGCAGCTCAGTGGCAAACCTTACGACTCAGCCGAAGGGAGCCGGATTCAATCCTAGGCCGGACGAGACATAAGGAGCACTGCCGAAGGCCTACTGGCTCATGCTAGGCAACGTAGAGGCAAATTTCCCAACACCTGCTCTGTCTGCTCTTCCAGCAGTAGCCACCTAGCAGTTACCCAACTGCTTGGCTTCTTACAGTTATGCCGGAATGATAACCCTACTGCCTTAATGGTGCAAATAAAAACAATGCCTCATGTTGCACTTGCATCGAGGGATACCAGTAAATCAGCCCATTGTCCCACCGACAGTGGTAAACGTTTAAATCTGCAAGTTCTCCAGATTTCTTCCGACACCTCATTGCCAGACGTACCGCGGTCTGGTTTTTTTTTTTTCAATTTGTGGTTAAATGTACGTTTTTTATAGACTTGTGTACATTAACTTCGCTTAATCTGTGAATCAAGAAAAAATAATTTGGGAGAAGATTGGGAATCTTGTAAAAATTGACGTTTAGCAAAACGTCAAAATGAAAATGTGTTGTAATAAACGTTTATAAAAACATACAACATTCGTTTATTGCAGGCGATCCTCTGGGAATTTGTGAAAGTTTTTCCCAAGCAAAATAGACAATGTCGCCAATACAGACGATAGACTACAGACAATAGACTACATTGTCGACTATAGACAATACACTATCGACAGTAGACACTGCAACATTGTATTGTCTGCAATAAACACTGTCTACAACATTGTCTACGTTACACCAGCCAGCAGCATTTTCCACACAAGCCTACACTCTAACCTTCACTTATAAAGAACAGAGACTCACAAAGTCTTGACTGGAACAACACACAACTCACTCACAAAGGTTCCTAAGTTTAATTCTGTTATGCGAGTTAGTTGTGTATTCTTCACTTGTAGAAACTTAATTTTACCTGCAGTCGTTGGTACCTTTGATGAGTTTCCAGAGTTTTTCTACTCCCGGAGCCCGGCCATGGGCCAGGCTCGTCTGATCCTTGCCTAGTCAATCAGACTGTTGCTGCTGGCTTATTTGCCGTTATAGGGTCGTACAACCTAACCCAAAATAATTCAAGGAACCTGTAAAATGAGAATAAGTATCCTTGAAGAGGATAAAATAAATTACCGAGGCTGGCGAAGAGGATAAACGGTATTACCGAGGCTGGCGAAGAGGATAAACGGTATTACCGAGGCTGGCGAAGAGGATAACCGGTATTACCGAGGCTGGCGAAGAGGATAACCGGTATTACCGAGGCTGGCGAAGAGGATAAACGGTATTACCGAGGCTGGCGAAGAGGATAAACGGTATTACCGAGGCTGGCGAAGAGGATAAACGGTATTACCGAGGCTGGCGAAGAGGATAACCGGTATTACCGAGGCTGGCGAAGAGGATAACCGGTATTACCGAGGCTGGCGAAGAGGATAACCGGTATTACCGAGGCTGGCGAAGAGGATAACCGGTATTACCGAGGCTGGCGAAGAGGATAACCGGTATTACCGAGGCTGGCGAAGAGGATAACCGGTATTACCGAGGCTGGCGAAGAGGATAACCGGTATTACCGAGGCTGGCGAAGAGGATAACTCAGGTATTACCGAGGCTGGCGAAAGGATAACCGGTATTACCGAGGCTGGCGAAGAGGATAACCGGTATTACCGAGCTGGCGAAGAGGATAACCGGTATTACCGAGACTGGCGAAGAGGATAACCGGTATTACCGAGGATGGCGAAGAGGATAACCGGTATTACCGAGACTGGCGAAGAAGGATAGACTAGCGGTATTACCGAGACTGGCGAAGAGGATAACCGGTATTACCGAGACTGGCGAAGAGGATAACCGGTATTACCGAGACTGGCGAAGAGGATAACCGGTATTACCGAGACTGGCGAAGAGGATAACCGGTATTACCGAGACTGGCGAAGAGGATAACCGGTATTACCGAGACTGGCGAAGAGGATAACCGGTATTACCGAGACTGGCGAAGAGGATAACCGGTATTACCGAGACTGGCGAAGAGGATAACCGGTATTACCGAGACTGGCGAAGAGGATAACCGGTATTACCGAGACTGGCGAAGAGGATAACCGGTATTACCGAGACTGGCGAAGAGGATAACCGGTATTACCGAGACTGGCGAAGAGGATAACCGGTATTACCGAGACTGGCGAAGAGGATAACCGGTATTACCGAGACTGGCGAAGAGGATAACCGGTATACCGAGACTGGCGAAGAGGATAACCGGTATTACCGAGACTGGCGAAGAGGATAACCGGTATTACCGAGACTGGCGAAGAGGATAACCGGTATTACCGAGACTGGCGAAGAGGATAACCGGTATTACGAGACTGCGAAGAGGATAACCGGTATTACCGACTGGCGAAGAGGATAACCGGTATTACCGAGACTGGCGAAGAGGATAACCGGTATTACCGAGACTGGCGAAGAGGATAACCGGTATTACCGAGACTGGCGAAGAGGATAACCGGTATTACCGAGACTGGCGAAGAGGATAACCGGTATTACCGAGACTGGCGAAGAGGATAACCGGTATTACCGAGACTGGCGAAGAGGATAACCGGTATTACCGAGACTGGCGAAGAGGATAACCGGTATTACCGAGACTGGCGAAGAGGATAACCGAGTATTACCGAGACTGGCGAAGAGGATAACCGGTATTACCGAGACTGGCGAAGAGGATAACCGGTATTACCGAGACTGGCGAAGAGGATAACCGGTATTACGAGACTGGCGAAGAGGATAACCGGTATTACAGACGGCGAGAGGATACCGGTATTACCGAGACTGGAAGAGGATAACCGGTATTACCGAGACTGGCGAAGAGGATAACCGGTATTACCGAGACTGGCGAAGAGGATAACCGGTATTACCGAGACTGGCGAAGAGGATAACCGGTATTACCGAGACTGGCGAAGAGGATAACCGGTATTACCGAGACTGGCGAAGAGGATAACCGGTATTACCGAGACTGGCGAAGAGGATAACCGGTATTACCGAGACTGGCGAAGAGGATAACCGGTATTACCGAGACTGGCGAAGAGGATAACCGGTATTACCGAGACTGCGAAGAGGATAACCGGTATTACCGAGACTGGCGAAGAGGATAACCGGTATTACCGAGACTGGCGAAGAGGATAACCGGTATTACCGAGACTGGCGAAGAGGATAACCGGTATTACCGAGACTGGCGAAGAGGATAACGATTACGAGACGGCGAGAGATAACGGTATTACCGAGACTGGCGAAGAGGATAACCGGTATTACCGAGACTGGCGAAGAGGATAACCGGTATTACCGAGACTGGCGAAGAGGATAACCGGTATTACCGAGACTGGCGAAGGATAACCGGTATTACCGAGACTGGCGAAGAGGATAACCGTATTACCGAGACTGGCGAAGAGGATAACCGGTATTACCGAGACTGGCGAAGAGGATAACCGTATTACCGAGACTGGCGAAGAGGATAACGGTATTACCGAGACTGGCGAAGAGGATAACCGGTATTACCGAGACTGGCGAAGAGGATAACCGGTATTACCGAGACTGGCGAAGAGGATAACCGGTATTACCGAGACTGGCGAAGAGGATAACCGGTATTCCCGAGACTGGCGAAGAGGATAACCGGTATTACCGAGACTGGCGAAGAGGATAACGGTATTACCGAGACTGGCGAAGAGGATAACGGTATTACCGAGACTGGCGAAGAGGATAACGGTATTACCGAGACTGGCGAAGAGGATAACGGTATTACCGAGACTGGCGAAGAGGATAACGGTATTACCGAGACTGGCGAAGAGGATAACGGTATTACCGAGACTGGCGAAGAGGATAACGGTATTACCGAGACTGGCGAAGAGGATAACGGTATTACCGAGACTGGCGAAGAGGATAACCGGTATTACCGAGACTGGCGAAGAGGATAACCGGTATTACCGAGACTGGCGAAGAGGATAACCGGTATTACCGAGACTGGCGAAGAGGATAACCGGTATTACCGAGACTGGCGAAGAGGATAACGGTATTACCGAGGACTGGCGAAGAGGATAACCGGTATTACCGAGACTGGCGAAGAGGATAACCGGTATTACCGAGACTGGCGAAGAGGATAACCGGTATTACCGAGACTGGCGAAGAGGATAACGGTATTACCGAGACTGGCGAAGAGGATAACCGGTATTACCGAGACTGGCGAAGAGGATAACCGGTATTACCGAGCTGGCGAAGAGGATAACGGTATTACCGAGACTGGCGAAGAGGATCATAACCGGGTCGTATTACCGAGACTGGCGAAGAGGATAACCGGTATTACCGAGACTGGCGAAGAGGATAACCGGTATTACCGGAGCTGGCGAAGAGGATAAACGGTATTACCGAGACTGGCGAAGAAGGATAAACGGTATTACCGAGACTGGCGAAGGATACGGTTTTACCGACTGCGAAGGATAACGGTATTACCGAGGACTGGCGAAGAGGATAAACGGTATTACCGAGGCTGGCGAAGAGGATAAACGGTATTACCGAGGCTGGCGAAGAGGATAAACGGTATTACCGAGGCTGGCGAAGAGGATAAACGGTATTACCGAGGCTGGCGAAGAGGATAAACGGTATTACCGAGGCTGGCGAAGAGGATAAACGGTATTACCGAGGCTGGCGAAGAGGATAAACGGTATTACCGAGGCTGGCGAAGAGGATAAACGGTATTACCGAGGCTGACAAAGAGGATAAACAAGACACTTACTGGCGTGCGATGACTTGGATGATGACTAAACACAGTTATACAAAGGAAATCGACAGCAACTGACCGCTGGATCACAACGAGGCTGTTTATTGACACAACGCCCTGAGGGGGGAGGGGGAAAGGGGGGGACCGTTGTCTAAGTGGCGGCTTCTAAGAAAAGTATTTGTTCATTCTATTTTTAAATGCGTGACACTAGTGCTCTCAAGTATGTCTGACACGGGATGGACGAATATTCACATGTAGACAGAAACACTAAAAAAGAGACTATTACAAGTATTTCTGACCTCGTGAGAGATCATCTTCAGCAGTGACTGCAACACCGTCGTCGTCGTCGCCGCCGCCGCCGCCGCCGCCGCAGCCGCCTCCGCTGATCTCAAAGATCGCAATATATATATATTTTTTGTTTGTACTGGTTCAGATGGACTCCTTGATTATTACTGATTCCAAGTCATGATGGAAGACACTTGACTCACACGATGATTGAAGATATGCTCACCAGAGAAGCCAGATATAGATACTCAAATATCAGAGAAAATGAAATTAATAATATATGTTTATTTACTACAAGTACATGGTATACAGTCCTAGCTGACATCAATGACATACTACTATATAGAAAGCCCCTTGTTATGCAGAGCATTTCGGGCAAATTAGGTCAATTTTGTCCCCAGGATGCGACCCACACCAGTCGACTAACACCCAGGTACCCATTTTACTGATGGGTGAACAGGAACAGGGACAACAGGTGTCTTATGGAAACACGTCCCTAATGTTTTCCAGCCGTACCGGAGGAGATTCTAACTCCGGACCTCAGTGTGTGAGCCGAGTGCACTTGAGATCGACCTACGGTACAATTATTATGGATTCCATCGCACATTGAATTACTCCATTATAAAGGTGATAAATCAACCAAAATACCCTGAAGATAGAAGCAAAAATACAATTTGGGTATATCTGCCCAGCATAAAGAATAACATTAGAAGAGGTAAATAATGAATTTAATAGGAATGCGGTTAGAAGCCCAAGTACAACTACATGAACGCAGATAAGCATGTTTACGGAACACTTGCAATGTAAACACTGATGTTGTGGTAGCCAGGCTTAGGCTTGGTTATAACAACTTCTGGCAATGTTGCAGACTCGCAGATGATCAGATTAGATGCAAAGTAAGTGGTCAGACTTATGATCACTTTCTTGAGTTGATTGTCCACTTATTGAGGAATATAGATAATATACTAACCGATGTGATATGCTAAGATTTCTTATTCATGAGAATAAAATTCTAGACATATTCAACAAATATCCTAAATTTGCTTGCAACAGATAACTGTAGATATAAAACCTATGTACTCTTGCGCTGCCCTCCACAGGATGGATAAGGGGTCGTTAATAAACTAGCAGCTTTGGCTGAATAAAATAATTCAATATGGGTTTGTCTCGACCCACTGAGGTGTCCACCACCACTCTGATATTTACCATCTGCCAACTGTGTGCTTATCACTGAAAAAAAGATGTTTGAACAAAATATTTTGCTTATAATTTCCAGGTTAGGTTAACGCAAATTAAACTATATTTGCGTATAACTGAACAACAGTAACGAAATGAACGATGAGGTTAATACAGGCAGCGCAGGACATATGGTAATTCCTCAGAGCGTCGGCATCCCAACGCTCGATGTTTTAAGAGTCTACGCTAAAATTTATAAGCACAATGTTGATGTATCGTCCGAGGTCGCCATTCTCTTTGATAATTGTCAATACTTTAGTTTTATCTTAAATCTTCATTTTACAGTTGTCTCTGAGGATTTCGTATGATATATTTTTGCATTCTGCAGTATTTTTGGGCATTCAGTGATGAATGAACAAAAATATTGAATATTTTGTCAGTGTTTTTGGTGAGAATACTGCATGTAATATTCTATAACAGAAAAATATTCTATAACATAATTGATGCATCATTAGTAACGGTGCCCCGTGGCCTGGTGGCAAAGCCTCTCGCTTCACACGGTGAGTGTATGGGTTCGATTCCCGGCGAAGGTAAAAACATTGGGTGTGTTTCCTTACACCGGTTGTCCATGTTCATCCATCAGTAAAATGGGTACCTGGGTGTTAGTCGACTGGTGTGGGTCGCGTCCTGGGACAAAATTGACCTAATTTTTTCCCGAAATGCTCTGCATAACAAGGGGCTTTCTATATAGTAGTATGTCATTGATGTCAGCTAGGCCTGTATACCTTGTACTTGTAGAAATAAAGATATATTTTTTTTATTAACACATCAGCCGATTCCCACCAAGGCAGGGTGGCCCGAAAAAGAAACTTTCATCATCATTCACTCCATCAGTCTTGCCAGAGGGGTGCTTTACACTACAGTTATAAAACTGCAACATTAACTCCCCTCCTTCAGAGTGCAGACACTGTACTTACCATCTCCAGGACTCAAGTCCGGCCTGCCGGTTTCCCTGAATCCCTTCATAAATGTTACTTTTGCTCACACTCCAACAGCACGTCAAGTATTAAAAACCATTTGTCTCCATTCACTCCTATCAAATACGCTCACACATGCTTGCTGGAAGTCCAATCTCCTCGCACACAAAACCTCCTTTACCCCCTCCCTCCAACCTTTCCTAGGCCGACCCCTACCCCGCCTTCCCTCCACTACAGATTTATACACTCTCGAAGTCATTCTGTCTCGTTCCATTCTCTCTGTCCGAACCACCTCAACAACCCCTTCTCAGTCCTTTGGATAATAGTTTTGGAAATCCCGCACCTCCTCCTAATTTCCAAACTCTGAATTATCTGCATTATATTCACACCACACACTGATCTCAGACATGACATCTCCACTGCCTTCAGCCTTCTCCTCGTTGCAACATTCATCACCCATGCTTCACACCCATATAAGAGTGTTGGTATAACTATACTCTCATACATTCCCCTCTTTACTTCCATGGACAAAGTTCTTTGTCTCCACAGACTCCTAAGTGTTCCACTCACCCTTTTTCCCTCATCAATTCTATGATTCACCTCATCCTTCATAGACCCATCTGCTGACATGTCCACCCCCAAATATCTGAATACATTCACCTCCTCCATACTCTCTCCCTCCAATCTGATATCCAATCTTTCGTCACCTAATCTTTTTGTTATCCTCATCACCTTACTCTTTCCTATATTCACTTTCAATTTTCTTCTTTTACACACCCTACCAAATTCATCCACCAACCTCTGCACTTCTCTTCAGAATCTCCCAAAAGCACAGTGTCATCAGCAAAAAGCAACTGTGACAACTCCCACTTTGTATTTGCTTTTATCTTTTAGCCCAACACCTCTTGCCAAGACCCTCTCATTCACTTCTCTTACAACTCCATCTATAAATATATTGAACAACCACGGTGACATCACACATCCTTGTCTAAGGCCCACTTTTACTGGGAAATAGTCCCCCTCCCTCCTACACACTCTAACCTGAGCCTCACTATCCTCATAAAACTCTTCACTGCTTTCAGTAACCTGCCACCTATTCCATACACCTGCAACATCTGCCACATTGCCCCCCTATCCACCCTATCATACACCTTTTCCAAATCCATAAATGCCACAAAAACCTCTTTACCCTTATCCAAATACTGTTCACCTATATGTTTCACTGTAATTGATATTATATATCAAGTAAAATTATGTTGGCCTACGAACTGCCTAATTATAATAGGTTTTTTTATTTGTTGTTATAATTCTTAATGATTTCTGTGATCATCGCCCCCCTGGCCCGGTCTCACACCTGGCGTCCTGAATTAAAAAGAAAAAAATACAGAAGAAAAGAACTAATAAAAAAAGGCAGAAACGTAATGGTTGGTATACAATGAATGTAAGAAATGTAAACTTTACCTTACCATTCTTAAAAGCTTACGAGACAAGTCTTGTAACCTTGCCAGAGTGCAAAACATTTAATCAGTTCTATCTTAAACTTCTGTTACAGGGCACTAGTACCTCCCAGGCTCGGGTCTTTATCACATGACCTGTTCAGTCTTTCAAGAGCTTCTTCAAAAACATTCTTGGTGCTTAAATAGTTGTGTTCTTGATAGCAGCAAGTAACTCCAGACTGATCTAGTGTCTGGTAGACCACTGGACTTGTCACCGCTGTCGTGTGGCTGATGTAAATAGAGGTCGGGAATGGGGAAAAGTTGTCACTGTCATGCATGCTTCCTGACGCAGGTCTGTCATATGATGACCCATTGAGCGAAGCTTTTGGTAGTTTAGCTGATGCCTTCCCCTGGCTTACCATACCACTATGAAAAGCAACTTTTATCACAAGTTT
>WNWK01002380.1:112500-122500 GCA_009830355.1 Cherax destructor
TCTTCAAAACCCTCCCTACCTGAAGTCTACCTGGAGGGTGTTCCGGGGGTCAACGCCCCCGCGGCCCAGTCAGTCCTTGACCAGGCCTCTCGGTGGATCAAGGCCTGATCACCTAGACTGTTACTGCTGACCTCACGTAGTCCAACGTACGAACTACCCGGCTGATCGGGTACTGACTTTAGGGATCTGTCCAGCTCCATCTCGAAGACAACCAGAAGTCTATTGGTAATTCCCCTTATGTATGATGTGAGGCTGTTAAACAGTCGTGGGCCCTGGACACTTACAGTGTTTCTCTTAGCGTACTCATGGCGCCCCTGCTTTTCATAGAGAGCATGCTGAACCGTCTGCCGAGTCAGTATGTTGACACACTGACCACATATTGTATATTTAAAAAACAAAACGAATAATGTTCATAAAATATGCAAAAAATGACTCAACACTAAAAATGAGACCACAATCAACCCCCCCCTACAACCACCCTTCCCCCAGACAATCCACTTGAGACCTAAGGCGGGGTCTATATAGGTGACCTTTGACCTGGGCCATAACCCCTTGCCAGACGCAGCTGGTATCTCAGAGGTCAAGTGGGCGTGGCACCCAACTCTGACCTCCCCCCCCTCGCTGTTCCTTCTCTCCTTCCCACAAAATCAACCCAGCCATCCCCTCCCAACCCTCTCCTAGGACCGTCCTTGTCTATTCCATGACATTTCATCCTCGTCTATCCCATATTTTCCCAACCATCACAAGTAACCCCATCCTCCTCCCAACACCATCCACATCCTTCATTTTCCCTCCACCACAAATCACCCTTTTTCCTATTCGTCACAATTCACCACAATTCATCCCTATCCCCGTGACAAACGGTTCTTCCCTTTCACCCCATCCTCTGCCTCCTCCCCCTCCCCCACCACCCTCCACCCCAAGCCCCTCCTCTTCCGTCACGACATAAGTGACATTTAATTTTCTCGTGTATTTAAATCTTCATTAACTAACCATGACACGATATTTAACCTCATCTTTTTCTGTCTTCCATTTGTTCTCTCACTTTCGACTTTTAAAACTTTTCTCACCGATTAGTGAAACAAAGAAATTCGAAATATTTCTTTTCATATGCCAAAAACAAGGCAAAAACCACATCTAGTATAGAGTCTCTGCTCAGACAAGACGGATCTTACACAGTTGACAACAAAGAAATGAGTGAGATACTGAAATCTCGTGGAACTCTGTGTTCATTAAGAACTACACAATCCAGAACAACTACTGGATCACTATGATATGGTCTTAGATGCACTGGAAAACAAACAGAATGCAGATGTTATATACAAAGACTTTCCAAAAGCCTTTGACAAGTGCGATCATGGTGTAATAGCAAACAAAATGCGTGGTAAAGGGATAACTGACAAAGTGGGGAGATGGATCTTCAACTTTCTAACGAATCGAACACATAGTGGTAAACAGAGTTAAATCGGAAACTACCATAGTGAAAAGCTACGTTTCACAAGGCACAGTACTCGCCCCCATCCTGTTCCTCATCCTCATATCAGACAGAGATGTAATCCACAGCACCGTGTCATCTTCTGCAGACGATACTAGGATCTGCATGAGAGTGTCATCCATTGAGGACACGGCAAATCTCCAAGAAGATATAAACCAAGTTTTCCAATGGTCAACGGAGAACAATATGATGTTCAATGAGGACAAATTCCAACTACTCCGTTATGGAAAACTGGAGGAGATAATAACTAGGAGACTGAGTATACTACAAACTCTGATCATACAATAGAACAAAAAAAATAATGTGAGGGACCTGGGAGTGTTAATGTCTGAGGATCTCACTTTCAAGGATCACAACAGTGCCACTATCACAACTGCGAAGAAAATGATAGGATGGATAATGAGAACATTCAAAACAAGAGATGCTAAGCCAATGATAATCCTTTCTAAATCACTTGTTCTCTCTAGGCTGGAATACTGCTGTACATTAACATTTCCATTCAAGGCAGGTGAAATTGCAGATCTAGAGAATGTACAAAGAACCTTTACTGCACATGTAAGTTCCGTCAGACACCTTAACTACTGAGACCGCTTGGAGCACTTGACTTGTACCAGAGGCCTGGTCGTGGACCGGGCCGCAGGGGTGTTGATCCCCGGAATACCCTCCAGGTACGTACTGACGCTTGTCTCGTTCAAAAGTTAAATGTAAAAAATTATCTTTCTGCGGTATAAATGACAACAATATCGAAGCTGGTGAGCGCTGTGGCATGAACAAGTAGGTCTACCGTGTTCTTGTATTCTTACATATTACTGCACAGTGTGCAAGTCATGCAGCAGAACAAGAGTAAATAGGAGAACCTGCAGCAATATCGTATAAAATATCCACACCATGGACACACACAGGTGAAGTATAATGCAACCCTCTATTGAAAACGTTTAGCTCACATGTCCTAAAGTCTTCGTTTCGCCCCACTGTGTGGGCGAAACGTTGCCATAATAAAGGATCCCATTACACTGGATTTGTGTCTTTCCCCCCCCCCCATGGGAGTATATGGCCAAGACCAACACCATAGGACATGAAAAGTCAACATCGAGTCTACCGAGAAAAACTATTTATCTAGATTAAGAACTATTAAGGGCTATCGTGTATCATAAGTGTATGAGTGGTGGAGGCTCGGTACTCCGGCACTAATTGCGTCCGCTTTGTCCGATCAAGCTGTTGGTGATGGCTATTAATAAACTGTAATGCACCGAGTGAAACTCAAGATCCAGCGGCCTTCAACACTGGCCAGATCAGCGAGCCAGGTCGGGATTAAGTCATGGACTTTATGGGTTGCAGCCCAGGGTCCTCCGCCAACTGGAGGGCCTCCAGGGGTTGCAGCCCAGGGTCCTCCGCCAACTGGAGGGCCTCCAGGGGTTGCAGCCCAGGGTCCTCCGCCAACTGGAGGGCCTCCAGGGTTGCAGCCCAGGGTCCTCCGCCAACTGGAGGGCCTCCAGGGTTGCAGCCCAGGGTCCTCCGCCAACTGGAGGGCCTCCAGGGTTGCAGCCCAGGGTCCTCCGCCAACTGGAGGGCCTCCAGGGTTGCAGCCCAGGGTCCTCCGCCAACTGGAGGGCCTCCAGGGTTGCAGCCCAGGGTCCTCCGCCAACTGGAGGGCCTCCAGGGGTTGCAGCCCAGGGTCCTCCGCCAACTGGAGGGCCTCCAGGGTTGCAGCCCAGGGTCCTCCGCCAACTGGAGGGCCTCCAGGGGTTGCAGCCCAGGGTCCTCCGCCAACTGGAGGGCCTCCAGGGGTTGCAGCCCAGGGTCCTCCGCCAACTGGAGGGCCTCCAGGGGTTGCAGCCCAGGGTCCTCCGCCAACTGGAGGGCCTCCAGGGGTTGCAGCCCAGGGTCCTCCGCCAACTGGAGGGCCTCCAGGGGTTGCAGCCCAGGGTCCTCCGCCAACTGGAGGGCCTCCAGGGTTGCAGCCCAGGGTCCTCCGCCAACTGGAGGGCCTCCAGGGTTGCAGCCCAGGGTCCTCCGCCAACTGGAGGGCCTCCAGGGTTGCAGCCCAGGGTCCTCCGCCAACTGGAGGGCCTCCAGAGGTTGCAGCCCAGGGTCCTCCGCCACTGGAGGGCCTCCAGGGCTGCAGCCCAGGGTCCTCCGCCAACTGGAGGGCCTCAGGGTTGCAGCCCAGGGTCCTCCGCCAACTGGAGGGCCTCCAGGGTTGCAGCCCAGGGTCCTCCGCCAACTGGAGGGCCTCCAGGGTTGCAGCCCAGGGTCCTCCGCCAACTGGAGGGCCTCCAGGGTTGCAGCCCAGGGTCCTCCGCCAACTGGAGGGCCTCCAGGGGTTGCAGCCCAGGGTCCTCCGCCAACTGGAGGGCCTCCAGAGGTTGCAGCCCAGGGTCCTCCGCCAACTGGAGGGCCTCCAGGGGCTGCAGCCCAGGGTCCTCCGCCAACTGGAGGGCCTCACAGTACCTGTAACCCCGTGGCCTACAAAATCTTAATCCGGCTCTGCAGCAAGGCTGTGGCATGCACACCTGCTGACTACGGACAACGACAGTCTGGCGGATCAGGAAGTCACCAGGGAAGTGAGCCATCTGGTTGGGCCCGCTTGTGAGAGACGCTGCATGTTCTCCTCTATAACTGCTACACAAGATATTATTAATTACCTTTGATGAGTTCCGAGACTACTTCAGGAGCCCGGCCATGGGCCAGGCTCGTTAGTAATTACCTATTACAGTTATTTATTATTGATAATTACTTATAAATTGTTAATTACTAATTACTTATGATTAATTTATAATTATTACTTATTGCTAATTATTTAATTACTTATTATTGTTACTCATTTTTATTACTACTATTTTTATTACTTACTGCTATTGTTAGTTATCAATATATTTAATTGTTAATTATTAATTAATAATTTTTATCAAATTATTTACAAAATGCTTAGCCGGGCTAGTAAAATCACACACACACAAACACACAGCGGGGCCAGGAACTATGAATCGACCCCTGCAACCACAACTAGGCGAGTACACACACGCACATTAGCCTAGATAAATACAGTTTAAAACTCAATCTTTGTTACATGTGTTGGAAGACCAGGGACCTGGGGAGGGGGAGGGAGGGAGGGAGGGGAGGGGGAGGGTGAGGGAGGGGGAGGGAGGTGTATACGAGTATTACATTAATGACACGTGTCATACAGTGCCTGGGAGGTGTGAATGGGGGGGGGGCAGCATGGTGCCATGATGCACCATTCTTTAAAGGTTAGATGTTAGCAGTTTGGACGGTATCTGCCCAGGCTGTCAGATGGGGCTCTAACTGCTCATGCCTCTCACCCAGGGGCTGCTCATGCCTCCCCAGGGCTTGCTCGTGCCTCCCCAGGGCTTGCTCGCGCCTCACCAGGGCTTGCTCGCGCCTCACCAGGGCTTGCTCGCGCCTCACCAGGGCTTGCTCGCGCCTCACCAGGGCTTGCTCGCGCCTCACCAGGGCTTGCACGCGACTCACCAGGGCTTGCTCGCGCCTCACCAGGGCTTGCCCTGCGCGCCTCACCAGGGCTTGCTCGCGCCTCACCAGGGCTTGCTCGCGCCTCACCAGGGCTTGCTCGCGCCTCACCAGGGCTTGCTCGCGCCTCACCAGGGCTTGCTCGCGCCTCACCAGGGCTTGCTCGCGCCTCACCAGGGCTTGCTCGCGCCTCACCAGGGCTTGCTCGCGCCTCACCAGGGGCTTGCTCATGCCTCACCAGGGCTTGCTCATGCCTCACCAGGGCTTGCTCATGCCTCACCAGGGCTTGCTCATGCCTCACCAGGGCTTGCTCATGCCTCACCAGGGCTTGCTCGCCTCACCAGGGCTTGCTCATGCCTCACCAGGGCTTGCTCATGCCTCACCAGGGCTTGCTCATGCCTCACCAGGGCTTGCTCATGCCTCACCAGGGCTTGCTCATGCCTCACCAGGGCTTGCTCATGCCTCACCAGGGCTTGCTCATGCCTCACCAGGGCTTGCTCATGCCTCACCAGGGCTTGCTCATGCCTCACCAGGGCTTGCTCATGCCTCACCAGGGCTTGCTCATGCCTCACCAGGGCCTGCTCATGCCTCACCAGGGCCTGCTCATGCCTCACCAGGGCTTGCTCATGCCTCACCAGGGCCTGCTCATGCCTCACCAGGGCCTGCTCATGCCTCACCAGGGCCTGCTCATGCCTCGCTTAATAAAACGTGATGTTTTTTACACAAGTGTAATGCCATCATATATAAATTGTGTTGTCCTGTACTGGCAATTAATAACCGACTGAAAATGTTTTTTTGGCTTTATTACTTTAATTGTTTATGGTATTTAAATAAAATGCTATTTTTTTCCCTAGCAAAAATTCTGACTTATTTTGTGATTTCCCCCCACCCCAGGACTCTCCCGTTAACTCCTTTTGGGGCCCCGAGTAGCTATGCCTTAACGTCTCCATGTTCTTGTCTGCCCTCCACAAGATGGTTATTAGGTGCTCAATAAACTAACCAATGCTGCAACAAAAACTTGTAAATCTTATCCACGTGTTCATGTATACCTTTGATATACCTTTGAAGAGTTTCGAGAGTATCTACTCTCTGAGCCCGGCCATGGGCCAGGCTCGTCTGGTGCTTGCCTGGTCAACCAGGCTGTTGCTGCTGGAGGCCCGCTGCCCCACATATCCATCACAGCCTGGTTGATCTGGCACCTGGTGAAGATATTTGTCCAGTTTCCTCTTGAAGGCTTCTACACTGGTTCCAGCCGTGTTTCGGATATCTTCTGGTAAGATGTTGAATAGTCTGGGACCCCGGATGTTAATACAGTGCTCCCGTATTGTCCCCACCGCACCCCTGCTCCTCACTGGGTTTATTTTACACTTTCTCCCATATCTCTCACTCCAGTATGTTGTTATGGCAGTGTGCAGATTTGGGACCAGGCCCTCAAGTACTTTCCATGTATATATTATCATGTATCTCTCTCTCCTCCGCTCCAATGAGTACATGTTCAAGACTTGAAGGCGTTCCCAATAATTTAGATGTTTCAATGGCTCAATGTGAGCCGTAAACGATCTCTGGATTTGTTCCAGCTCTGCTATTTCTCCTGCCCTGAACGGGGCCGTCAGCACTGAGCAGTATTCTAAGTGAGGGAGCACTAGCGATTTGAATAGTGTCACCATCGGCATTATTTCCCTTGTTTTGAAAGTTCTCAATACCCACCCCGTCATCTTCCTGGCTGTTGTGATCTTTGTCTTGTTATGGTCTTTAAACGACAGATCAGCAGACATAATTATTCCCAAGTCCTTTACGTGTTCCTTTCGTTCTATGTGGTGACCCTCTTGCGTTTTGTATATAGTGTTCCTTTTGAGTTCTTCATTTTTTCCATACCTAAGCAGCTGAAACTTATCACCATTGAACGTCATGTTCTCCACTGCCCATTGGAAGACCCTGCTTATGTCCTCCTGTAATTTTTCAGTGTCCTCTACCGTAGTGACTTTCATGCTTATTTTAGTGTCATCTGCAAATGATGATACAAAAGTGTGCTGGGTGTTTTTATCTATGTCTGCTATGAGGATGAGAAACAGCAGAGGTGCCAGGACAGTGCCTTGGGGCACTGAGCTTTTGACCTCGCTGATGCTGGATCTTGCCCTGTTCACTACTACTTTTTGTGTTCTTTGTGTTAGGAACTCAAAAATCCATCTGCCTACCTTCCCCGTAATGCCTATGGCCCTCATTTTGTGCGCTATCACTCCATGATCGCATTTGTCAAACGCCTTTGCAAAATCTGTGTAAATCACATCTGCGTTTTGGTCGTCCTCCAATGCCTCCGTAATTCTGTCATAATGGTTCAGCAGCTGTGACAGGCATGATCGACCCGCTCTAAAGCCATGCTGGTTCGGGTTATGTTGGTTGTGCTGGTCCATGAACTTTGTAATCTGCCGTCTCATCACTCTTTCAAAGATTTTTATGATGTGAGAAGTGAGGGCTACTGGTCTGTAATTTTTAGCTAGTGCTCTACTACCTCCCTTATGCAAAGGAGCTATGTCTGCACTCTTTAAGGCCTCTGGAATTTCACCTAGATCTAAGCTCTTTCTCCACAGAATACTAAGGGCTCTTGCTAATGGTACTTTGCACTGCTTTATAAATAAAGCATTCCATGAATCTGGTCCAGGTGCTGAGTGAGTGGGCATGTTGGCCATTTCTTTTTCGAAATCTATGGGATTTGTACTAATGTCGGTTAGGTGGTCTGCGCAGCCTTCTGCTGGAGTGAAAAATATTTCTGCATTTTCTACCTTGCTGTCATTTAGTGGGTTGCTGAACACTGACTCGTACTGTTCTTTTAGAATTTCACTCATTTCCTGTTCATCGTCCGTATACGAATCTCCTCTCAATAATGGTCCAATTCTACAGGTAGTTCTTAGCTTGGATTTTGCATAGGAGTAGAAATATTTTGGGTTTCTTGCAATATCCTGTATGGCTCTTTGTTCCCTTTGTACTTCTTCTGTCAGGTATGACATCTTAAGTTTTTGCTCTAATTCCGTGATCTCTCGGTTAAGGCTATACCCAAGCATCTCTATGCAAGTCCGCATGTTCATTTCTCTCTGACTAATGAATATGAAAACGGTATACACTACCGACCTGTTGATAAGACATGAGTAACAGTTAGGTATCTCTATTCCGAAATGTTTCGCCTACATAGTAGTCTTCTTCAGTCGAGTACAGAAGAGTTAGCAGAAGTAGAAGAGATGCAGGTGATGCAACATACCCCCAGTGAAAAGTAGAAGCATTACCAATAGACTCCTGGTTGTCTTCAAGAGGGAGCTGGACAGATACCTAAAGTCAGTGCCGGATCAACCGGGCTGTGGTTTGTACGTTGGACTACGTGCGGTCAGCAGTAACAGCCTCGTTGATCAGGCCCTGATCCACTAGGAGGCCTGGTCATGGACCGGGCCGCGGGGGCGATGATCCCCAGAATACCCTTCAGGTACCTCCAGATAGACTAATTACATCGTCTTCACATCTCTACTGCTTCTGCAAACTCTTCTGTACTCGACTGAAGAAACCTACTGTGTAGGCGAGAGGATTCGGAATAAAGATACCTAACTGTTCAACATGTATCTTACTTATCTCTATAACCATTTGTCAGTTAGGCTCACAAAAGACTTGGTCGTGAAGACCAAACACCTTCAATGTTGCCTTGATCCTAGTCCATCATATCTCTCCTTTATCCCTATTTAAAGTTCCTTTACCCTTCTCCCACATTTCTCCCTCTCCTCTCTCCCATTCCAGACCATTTGACGTTACGAGAGAACCTAAGGGGAAGCAGGTCATAAGGGAGGTCAAGGAGAAGGTCAGTAATGTTGGCGACCTGCTCCAAGAGGGGTCAATTAATGCCCCTGGGAGGTCAGTGGTGAGTAGAGTTACTTATTCCCGGGGTTAAGAGGTGGAATTCAGGGGTGGGACCACAGGAAGGCCGACGTGGGGCCACGGTGAGGTGGGACCACGAGGGTTGCAGACGAGTGCAACAAACTCCCGGGTAGCGTAACTGAGGCGAGAACTTTGGGTAACTTTATGTTAGCTCCTCTAATGTCACTGTTGTAAAACAGTGGAGCGAGTCACTATTGAAGGCGCCTTTGAACCAGTTGAATTGCATCTGATGGGTTCGGGCAGTGGCTGCCCGTTTTCTGTTTGCGCCGCAGACTTATCACGTCTTATATTTATAGTTTTTTTTTCGTTATGGAGTTATTTGTCGTTTTTTGTGGTTAGACGACATTCTAACCTAACTTGGCTGCAAACCGTATGTGAGGAATCTGCTGCAATGCTCGCGTCACGTGTTGCTTTTTATACAGGTTGGGTGTCCCGTAGCTTGATCGCTAGCGCATTCAGCTCTCACACTGAGGTCCGGGGTTCGAATCTCCTCCGGTACGGCTGGAAAACATTAGGGACGTGTTTCCATAAGACACCTGCTGTTCCTGTTCACCCATCAGAGTAAAATGGAAACCTGGGTTTTAGTTGACTGGTGTGGGTCGCATCCTGGGACAAAACTGACCTAATTTGCCCGAAATTCTCAGCATAACAAGCGGCTTTCTATATAGTAGTATGTCATTGATGTCAGCTAGGTCTGTATACCTTGTACATGTACTTGTAGTAAATAAATATATTATTATTACTGTGTGGGGGGGGGGAGGGGAGAAAGGTGTGAATTGGACGTCTAACTTAGGCCAACAGGCCTACTGTAGAGTTCTTTCATTCCCGTTCATGTATTCTTGTGGAAGAGTATAACTGACTACTGTAGCCTCAAGTTCCTCTCAGCACTGGTCGTCCCCCTCAGCACTGGTCGTCCCCCTCAGCACGGTTATCTGCAGTAATAACATTTCTGCTTCCTGTTCTATTTTGATTTCAGAGTTTAAGATCTGTGGTAAGAAGAGATACCGTAGAGTAACGTTCCACCGACACTGTACTGTGTCCTTAGTCAATAACTGAGCTGGCCTTAAATAGTCAAACTACCTCGTGTCCATTTTTAATCGTATA